>CM043318.1:80028520-80088520 GCA_023736055.1 Quercus glauca | reverse complement strand
CTAGATAAAATCAAGATTAGCATAATTTTGGTATTTGTCAAAAAGTAAGTTACCAATCCCTAAGGACGATACTCTTCTCATCACTTTACTATAAAACTACGATACTGTGCACTTGCAGTTTTGCACCGATCAGTTGCGTAATATTTCACCGGAAACATTGAAGGTATCGGTTTGGGTCGAGTTTCACGGGTTTTGAAATGCAAAACCACCAACCGACCTGCCGGGGTGGGGTTTGACAGTTTGGAACCTGCATCCGACCGCCAACGTCGTTGGATCGGGTGGCGGCGGGTCGGACTCGGGTGGGTTGGCTAGGTTGAGAGAGTCTCTGGGTCTCCTGGACAGCCCTACTATAATATCTATACCTTTAAAAGAAAGGTTTTTTAAAGGATTTTTTTGGCCCTGTTTAAAGCTTCTCAATGGATATCACTAGGCCTTGAATACGTTGTGTTCTGTTAGTCTATCCTCTCTTTTCTCTACCCATCTCCTTCCCCAAAACCACATCATAACCTCCATTTTATTTGGTATGTGATTTTACTAATAAGCTTTGGCTTTGGGATTTTTGTTTTATATGCCAAGTTCTATAAAATGATCAATGTGAGTTTGAAGGTTTTGTCTTGGTTATTTTTGTGTTTGTTCTCTATTTGTTTAAATTTCCCAGTGAATAAATTTTGGTCTATGGATCCAATTTGGTATAGGACTCTCCTCTATGTGTTCACAAATTTAGTAGCAACCCTCAATTGTATTTCGTATGAAGGGAGGTATTACCTATGTGGTGATTCTACAAAGTTTCGAAAAATTGATGTTGAAAGCAATGTACAACTCACACCAACATTTGTTATCAAGGAAAACAAAAGGAGTTATTTAATGACTACTAGAAAGCAACAAAGGAAAAATATAAAAAGAATAGTTTAAAGTTGTCTTTTAATTTATTTGAAATATTGCTTAAGTAGTTCTTGAAATTTGTGTTTCATACATTTATTGGATAATTGAGGATGTTAAGGACTGGAATCTTAATTTTAATTTAAATTGAAGTTTGATTTTTTTTTTATTACGTAATTTAATGTTTCATATCAAGGATAGGAAATTCTGAGATTGATATCCTAATGTACAATCAAAGAGGAAAAGGCGAAGAATTGTTTACATCTTCAAATATGTTAAATATTTTTACTGATTTAGTAGAGTATTGGTGGTGGGATTGGTATTGAACTTGGACTTGGTTTTAATGTTTTGGTATTTAACTTTTGAAGACAATTTCAGGTTTTGCAAATAGGATAGGTTTATATAGTAGAAAGGAGATGAATTGAATCACAATGGTCTTTGAGATTATGTATTTGAAAGTTTATGGGATATTGAGAAGAAGGTTTGATTTTTTAATGATTTATTTCATGGTGGGTTTGTGCATTGAGATTAGAGTTTGGGATATTCTCTGCAAATTTGAAATTTATCATTGAGAATGAATTGTGGGTTTGGTGAATTTGGGTCTAATTTAAAAGTGGTCTTGGTCTTAGGTTCTGTCCTGATAGGAAAGATTTATACCAAACAACAGTAGTGGCTGCCACTACTGCATAAGATTGGTTTACAAAACTAAGGGGGCCATTGGATGTTGTTACGGTTTTTAGTGCATAAAATTGTGCATTCATGTTGCTAAACTCATCTGAATAGAGATTGTAGTAATGCATGTCAATGACTACATGATTGAAGTTTCTAGCAAATGAGAGTTGCTCCTTTAGATCAGCATTCCCCAACTGGTTTGAGAGGATCACATAAGCACTTGGTGTGTACTTTCTCACAGCAACATACTCGGATTTATAATAGTTTTTAAGGTTGTCTAGAGTGACTCCTGGTGTATGGGTTCGTTCATTAACTCAATTTCTACAAGACTTGGATTGTTGGCATAACTACACACAAAAAAAAGGTCTAATTTAGGATTTAGGGAACATTCAAAATTCATCAATATATAAAACCGAAGCCTCTTACCTTTTTGGTAAGCTACACAAATTTCCACATCAGCTTTTTTTTTTTCTTCTATTTTTTAAATATGATTTTTTTTTCTAGACCTGTTACCTAACTCCTCTTATAAGTTTTATGCGAACCTTACACATTCAAATTTCAGATGCTCTCTCTTTCCTTCCTATTCTGCTTCTCCTTCTCCTTCAACAAGTTCAGAGAGATCCTTCGACAAGTTTAGCCGTTGTCTCTGTCTTTCTTAAAACCAAAAACCTTAACCATTCAGTTCTCTTTTTGTCAATGCAGGTAGAGAGAGAGAGAAATCTGAGGGCTGCCAACATGTCAAACCATCACCACACCTTCAGCCTAGCCTCCACCCATATATTGTAGGAACCACTATAGTGCAAGTATTTTTAGACAAGAAAAATTGGTGTTAAATATGATTTAAGTTTTGTTATTTTGGGTTGAGTGTCTTTGATTTAGGTATATGGGTTATTGGGTTGATGGTCTTTAATTTAGGCATTTGGGTTAGTGGTTTTGATTAAGGTTGAATGATGAGAAAAACGAAAAGAAGGGCATAAATGAAAAGAAGCCGAGAATGGGTTTTTTCCATTATTGGTTTCTTTTGAATTGTATGTACCAGTTGATTTTTCTGATTGATATTATTGAATTTTGGTTTGTGTATGTGATTCAAATTTGAGAAAATTTTTGGTTGAAATTTCAGATACAGTAGGTTTTGATAGATTAGTGGTTAATTGATTAGAGTTTATATTTTGTGTTTTTGATGACCAAGTTTATGGATACCCAAATTTCTTTTTCTTTTCCTTTTTTTATTTTATTTTTTTTTTAATTTTTTTTTTATGGATGACCAAGTTTGTGATTTTTTAGGGACATATCTGAGTTTTGCATGTTGGATTATATTCTCAAAATTTTAATTAAACATCTATTTGGGTGTTGAGGATAAAAAAAATAGTGAAGCACAAGTAAACGGAAGCTCAATCAGTTGTGAAGGGTCTTTTTAGATTCATTGGTGAATTGTGAGTTTTTCTTTGTTAATTAGTTTGTCAATTGTGGATTACTTTATAGGTTTTGGTAGATAATTTGTCAATTGTGGAATGAGCTATAGCTTTGCTATTAATTTTTTTCTGATAAATGTTTCTTTCATGTTCTTTCTACTGCAAGTACAGGTACTTGAATGAATCCATATCTTGAGTAGGAAAAATAAAGAAGAAATCCCAACCTTTCTAAGATTTTTAGCCCAGTTATGTGTTGGATAATTTTGTGATTTTGAAATTTATGTTTATATTGGGGGTATTCCTGTGTCTGTTTTGTTCTAGAGTTGATTGAATTGTAGTTTTAGTTGTGTTTTTCTTTGTATCTGTAATTGAGTTTGTGCACAGACTTAGATAAGTCTTTGGGTTTGGAACTTTGTAACTGAGTTTAGTAGTGTGTTCCAATAAAAGTTCTTGCTTATCAAATAAATATTTGACTTTTGACGATAATATTTTTTGAAGTTAGTCACACCTTCAATATTTTAAATAGATATTAAAATGGTGATAATCAATTTGAATTTTTTTTTATGTGGAAGCTGGGGTATGGGTTTGAATTTGTTTAGTGGAAACTGAGAAAGTGATTCTGCTACCAATAAGAAGCTGGATAGTTCGTACCATGCAATTGATTATCAATTTTGTAGTCTAACTTGCAAATGATTCTAATTGTAAAGCTTGACAATTTGTAACTTCCTTTGGATCCAATATATATATTGAGTTGGTCTCATTTTTAGCAACTTTCCCGTGCATTGCATGGGTTAGCAACTAGTTGTATTTATTAGAAAGCATTATTGTATTTATTTTGTGTTGATCAATGCATTTTATAGAATGGTTTTGGAATAATATTCAATAATTAATTTTGTACTTCCAAATGAGTTTTAAAGCATGAATAAGTCTTTTAATGGGGTTATTCAGCAAAAAAAAAAAAAGAAAAAAAAAAGAAGTCTTTTAATGGGGTTTGAAAGTGATTCTAGCAAGCTCTATAAAAACGAGCGAGTTAACATGCAAATTGCACAATGGCACAAGTGAATTTGCTTAAAAAAAATATCTGATGGACTCATTTTTGATGTAGACATTTATCAAGTTAAAGAAGGTCAATCCAATTCAATTTAAGGCGAAGGGGAACAACTACTCAAAGGAAAATGATATTAACGCTAAATCAAATTTGGATTTGAATTTCAACCAGCGCAGGCTTTATTTGTTTTGTATGACTGAGGAAAAACAAGTAGCATTAGAAAGCTAATCCAAAAGGACTACAAAGGTGGTCAATCGAAACAAGAACATCAACAAATCACTTGAAAATGCATGAGCATATTAGAATTTGCATTGAAAGGTGTACGGCGTAGATGTTTTTATACATAAAGAATAAGAAAGATGCTACATTTACAACAATTTTACAACATTTTTACAACAAATTATAGATGGTTAGTTATTATTGGTTCAAATTTGAAACTAATACTAAGATTACTTTTTTGTCCCAACAATAATAATCAGTAACAACTTGCCACTTAGGATATGTTGTAAAGATGTTGTAGACATATCATTCCCCAAAGAATAAACATATTTCACATATTATCATAAGAATTTAGATTAGATCTCAAATCTAGAAATTTAATAATTTAACCTAATTTTCATAATTTTATGTAAAATAACCTCATTTTTATGAAATGAAAATACACAAATCTATCAAAGGACGATTCTAAGCAATGAAAATTAGAATTATGATTGTGACACGTACTATCATAATTCATAAGTGCATGGATCTACAAATCTACTTTAGAGATGCACCAAAAACATAATTATACGATTAAATCTGCCATCTCAATGAAAGAATCTCTCTTTTTTTTTTTTTTTTTTTTTTTGGGGGGGGGGGGGGGGGGGGGGGTGGGTGGGGGGGGGGGGGGTGGGTGGGGAATGAATGAATCATGTTAAAATATTTTTTTTATGAATATATGATTATGGCATGAAATCAACACAAAGAACAAATCTATCAAGTCTAAAAGAAGAATATAATGAATTAAACAATAAGCTATATTAACAAGAGCACCCTATTAATCTAAACACATGTTTTTGTACTTTTTTATTTTATAAAGGAAAAACATAATTAATCTAACATATTTAAGCAAAAGAATCCTAATTAGCTATTGGACTAAAAACTTACGTCCATGCACCCTAACCAAATTCTAGTCCACTTCGAGTCGTAGTTCTCACCATGGTCCATGTGTCAATTTCTTATACTAGGGTGAACTTTTGGATCCCTTTTCAATTTCTTATACAAAAAGGTTTTTTCCCTTAAAAGTGTACCTTGATCAACCCTGAGCCTCCTTTTTTTTTGAATTTATTTACATTTTTATTAGACTCACTTCAAAACAAGAACATTTCAAGTCAAGAAGTTAGAATTGATCAAATAATATGACCAAATTACTATTGCAAAGTAAATACTTACTTTTTTTTTAAGCTTCAAAAAATGAAATTTTCAATTACTATTATTTATTACAATTTACATATTACTTTGTTTAAATATTTACAGCAAGTAAAGAGATAAATATTTTAGTATAAATTTGTATCATTTAAGTCTTTAAGCTTTTTCCTCTCAAAAAAAAAAAAAAAAAAAGTCTTTAAGCTTTTAGTATAATTTAAGTCTTTAAGCTTTTATAGGCTCTTTATGTTCTTTCACAATTAAAAATTTTCTTTACTTAATCAAGATACATAAATTATCCAACAAGATTAAAAAAAAATAAAAATGGTATGTGAAATAATTAATAAAATTATGCATTATCCACTTGGAATCATCTGGTATTTAAATGTCCATCATAATTAAAAAGCTCAACCATTCTATAAAATTTTGGTATTAATTTTAAATTAATACCAAAATTTAATAATTAAATAAAATACAAAAAATTAACAAATTTGTAAAAATGTACAATCCTGATCTAAAAAATAGAGAAATGAAACCAATTTCAAATCTATCTTCAAAACCCTTATAGAAGAAAAAAATAGAAAACTATAAAAGCATAAAATAAAAGATATTAAATTAAAATTAATCTTTCAAGTATACTAGCTATGCTAAATATCTTTCAACAATAAAACATAATGACAAATGCTAAATATATAAATTAAGACAAAAATGATAAAAGTTTAGTCATTTTATTGGTTAGTGCCATAAACTATTCCTTCTCAGAAAAAAGTATAAGAGATTTAATGATTGAATAAAAGAATTTGAATTTCATCTTCGTCTATACCAAAAACTAATTGATGTCTTAGTTTGATAATAAAAAACTATCATTAGGAGCATGCACTATAAGTTGAAACTATCCCAAAAAATAATAATACTAATTTTCCATTCCTTACCATTTCAAAGCATCCAGCCCAGTGGTTATCATTTAAGCTTTCTTTTTTTCTTCAAAATAAATAATAAATAGGTGGTCTAAACTGTGGTAAAGGTTTAGTGAACCAGCCGGTTCCCACAGTCCAACAATCGTTCTATCTCTCTAAAAAAAAAAGCTAATTTGCAGTTAACACCATGCTGGTTGGAAATCGCAAAACTAACGTCCAAAGCTAATAAAAATACAAAGGGACTAAACGAAAAGCTCTGAGAAGGCATTCACTGCAGAAGTAAAACACACAGCAACTTTTTATTTCTCCATGAGAGTGATGTTTTCATACAGTTTTGCACAAGCTTAAGCTCAAGCTCAAGCAATCAGATGCGATTCAGCCCCTGCACAAATTTGATACATAATTATATTGATCCTTCAATAAAAAGTTACATGACCCACTCATACAATTGAAAATTTTTAACACCACGGATTACCTCTGCTTTTGCCAAAAGCGTAGCAATTCCTAGCTGTGCCGTTTCTTTGCAATAGATTGCTCTGTAAGGTACCTGCCAAAATGGCAGTAGGGCACTTAAAAATAGTCGAAAAAACAATTTTTTTTTTTGGTGGAGAAGGAACAACATAACGAATTGATGTACTACTAAATTTAGGAGGAACAATGAAAACCATTACTAATGCCAAAACCAATTAGAGAAGCGCCATTATGGCATTTAGATAATTAAAAGTGAAAGATGACCGGTTATGGACCGATCGACTTGGGTCCGTCAATGACATGATTTCACACACTACATTTGTTTCGATGGAAACTTTGTATAAAGATAATTTTCCATGTTTTCTAGTGTTTGGTAGCTTCAGAAAATATGAGTTAAAAAGAAAACTATTTTTGGCCAACAGAAAAAATATGGCTTATTTTTAGAGATTATTTTCCATTAATTTTTTTTGGAAAACAACTCTAACTCACAACAAGCTAATTAAAGAAAGTTAGGAGATTGTTTTTCAACTCATTTAAGGTTGCTACCAGCTACCAAACATAAAAAAAGAAATGGGATAGTTTAATAGAAAATAATTTTTGAAAAATAACTCATTTTCTAAAAAACATTATTGACGAAACAAACAATGTCAATATATAAAAAATGTGCTTATAGCTAAAGTTGATTTAATTGGAACAAATCATGGCACCAACGCTCTGTTTGTTTCGAAGTAAAATATTTTGCATGTAAAATATTTTGCTGTAAAATATTTTCATTTTCAAGATGTAACCTAAACATTTGAAAATGCAAACATAAACCAACCACCACTAACCATTGCAAAGCCAGCTAGCACAAACCCAACCACCACATACATAGCCACCACTAACCATTGCAAAGCCAACCACCACAAACCCAGTCAACACAGTTACCGTTATCCATCAACCACTCCAAACCCAACCACCAATTGCCCCAAATCCAGCCACCACACTCATCGTCATCCACCTACCCACTATAATCTCATCCAATCGGCCACCACCATCATCCACCTACCCATTGTTATCCCATCCAATCAGCCACCGTCATCAACAACCCAAACACCCAAGACTGACGAAACAAACCCAAACACCGTCATCAGATCTCTATTTCAAAAAGAAAAAAAAAAACCCGCAAAGACCCAGATCTCCACCACAACGCCTCCTTTGACCGCCGCTACTAGATCATGCCGAAAAGCTACCTTGACTGCCACCAACATCACACCTCTCAAGAAGCCTCTTTGTGACTTTCTTTGTCTGTTTGAGATGGGTAAGAGAGAATGGCAAGAGCCCCGACGAACCTGAGAGTGATGAGCTCCTTAATGGCTCTGGTTTGTGGGAAGACAGAACTTGAGAGTGAAAGGGAGAGTCATCACTAGCAATGGGAAGTGCCGGCAGAAGCTGGAGCTGGCCAGTGGTGCTATAGGCCTGGAGCCTGGGATTGATGGGAGAGGGGACCGGAGGTGGCTGGGTTTTTTTGGAGAGAAATCTGATTTGGGAGAGTTTGAGCGTAAAGTGATTGTGGGAGTGAATGGAGTGATAAGTATCGGGGTACGAGGGAGTGAGCAAATGTAAAATGTTTTACCAAAATTTTAAGAGTAAAATATTTTACATTTGCTTTAGGAATTAATAAGCTTAGAATGATCCTGTGAATGCATGTCTATGGTAAGAATTTTTATGGAAAAATCAAAATTAAGCCTTCATACAACCTTGGAAAAGCAGCATATTGTATACGAAAAATAAAAAAGATCAATTTACCCTTAATTGCGCATGATAACCACACACACATATTATATCTATATATATATATATATATATGATGTGAATTTAAAGGTCAATGTTAGTTATGGAATTTTCACCCATGTGAAATTACTGTTTTTCCTTTAGTATTAAGATGACATAAAATAACTTCTAATGGCTGCGAAAAGGGCGTTGTTGATGCACGGAAAATGCACGACAATCTAAATTAATGATATGTACAAAATAAGATATAGAATTCATCGTTTGTGGTGTTTAATGTGATGCTGGCCTAAACTTCTTCAATATTTAAATTAATTTTTACCTCATTTTTTTTGTGGTTTTTTTTTGTCATTTGTTTGGATTTCTTATTATATAGGCAAAATTTTTAGCGTTTCCCTTTATTTTGGCCATTTTATTTATTATGGACATAAAAGTAACCTACGATGAGAGGCATGATTGCGTTCATAATAGATGATATTTTAGGAATGTAATTGTTACTTCTCATAATAGGGAGTGGTTATTCCACACACATTAGGTGTTTTTATTTTATTTTTTGATACTTTAATAATTGGGGGTTAAAAGATTTGAGTTTTGGATATTTCTATTAGGAAAACACCAAAAGTGTCTATTGAATTACAAGAATTTTGGCTAACACATCAAGAAATAGTTAGTGATCACTTAAATTCTATCATATCCCATATTTTATATTTCTTCTTTATCAATAAGATTTTGTCTTTTATTAATCCTCACCATTTCTTTCTCCATCAGATTTACAGCAAATACTACAATTTACAAGAGTGCATGCCTGGTCTGAAGGGGTATAGTAGTTCTAGTGCATGGCATTTTTGTTCTTTTGATTTGTAGAAATTGACCAGGCAGCATTGGTCAAATGGCAACCAGGTTTGAAGTAATAGGTTTTTACTGGGTGACATGAGAGACCCAAGCAAAGGGAGCAAACTTTGTATTTGAAAATTATGAAGAGGGAATGGGTCAGCCAATTGGGCTAAGTCAAGCCAGTTGACCGTCAATATTTTCCACATCTGACCCCTTCTTATCAGTCATATTTCGTTGGTATAAATAAGACTCCACATGCGTATCTACCTCCATTCTCAACCTCTCATCCTCCAAAGACAAAGAAAATAACCAAAGAGACCACCTCAATCAAATGGCTACCCTACAAGCTTCATCTCTCATACTCTCTTCTTCTTCTTCAAACAAAATCAGTGCTGCTATTCCTGTCCCAAAACTTCCAAGAGTCCCTATGTCAGTTCCAAAAATGCCAACAATAACTGTGGTTGAGGAATTGAACATGAGGGCTGGCTTTACAAAAACAGTCCCAATTGATGTTGAATCATACAACTCCACTAGTATTGCAAATACCCAACTCTACGCACTATTAGAAGCTGTAGCTGATAGGGTAGAGATGCACAATAACATTGGAAAGCAACGTGACAATTGGAACACCCTTCTTTTGAACTCTATCAACATGATAACTCTTACTGCTGCAACCTTAACTGGTGTTGGAGCAATTGGAGGCGCTGGAATGCCTCTATTGGCTTTGAAATTATCGTCTGCGCTATTGTACTCTGCAGCCACAGGATTGTTGCTTATAATGAACAAAATTCAGCCCTCACAACTCGCTGAGGAACAACGTAATGCTACCAGAATGTTCAAGCAACTCCAAAGCCAAATCCAAACTATCCTCACTCTTGGCAATCCAACTCAGGAGGATGTGAAAATTATGATGGAAAAGGTCTTGGCTCTTGATAAAGCTTTCCCACTTCCCTTGCTAGGAGCAATGCTCGAAAAGTTTCCTTCAAAGTTTGAACCTGCTGTTTGGTGGCCATCAGAACAATCACAGAACAAAACCAAAGCACAAGAAGGTAAATATCATAAGATGGCGAAGAATGGTTGGAGTGAGGAGCTGGGAGTTGAAATGAGAGATATTATTGAAGTGGTGAAGAGAAAAGACATTAAAGATTATGCAAGGCTAGGCAACTTGATGTTGAAGATCAACAAAATTTTGGCTATCTCAGGCCCATTACTCACTGGCATTGCTGCCGTCGGTTCCACTTTTGTGGGTAATGGATCATGGGCAGCGATAATAGCGGTGGCTGCTGGGGCATTAGGAAGTGCTGTTAATGCTTTTGAGCATGGTGGACAAGTTGGAATGGTGTTTGAGATGTATAGAAACAATGCCGGCTTCTTTCGCCTATTGGAAGAATCAATTGAAGGCACACTCGAAGAAAAAGATTTGGAAAAAAGAGATAATGGGGAATTGTTTGAGATGAAGGTGGCTTTGAAGTTTGGAAGAAGCTTGTCACAGCTAAAAGAACTTGCACGAAAATCTGCTTATTCCCGAAGAGAGGGAACTTCAATTGATGAATTTGCAAGCAAGCTTTTCTAATTTTAGTTTTGACAACTAGATTTTTGTATGATTAGGTAACATTGAAATGGGCTAACTTTAATTTGATTCTTTTTAACGATTGCACTCTTTGTATAACAATATAACATACAATACAAACACAAATTTTGTTTCTATTAAGTTTGCAGAGGATTGTGTTAAATGAGTTAATTTAATTATTTTGTCCAAATACATTAGTACATGAAGTCATTTAAGCTCAATTCGTTAAAAAAAGAAAGGTCACTTAAGGTTTTTTTTTTTTTAATTAATATTAATCAAACAGTAAAATATTTCAAATAATGTGTTTTATAAATGAAACATTTAATTTTTAATAGTAAAATGATATTATTTACTAACTAAAAATTTTACAAAGTAATATGATTGATTAGTTTCACTTTAGCAATATAATAAACAAATTACTAATTATTTTTCAGTGATATTGTAGTTAGTACAGATTTTGGTACATGTAATTCTTAAAAATAAAAATAATTTCTAAAATCTAAAATGTAACATCTATTATTGTTACGCTCTTTTCGAGCAACATGAACGTAGCATTTCGGTCTAATTCAGTTCACATCGGGCCATTTGGTCTAACTCAGTCCAATTAAATCCAATTTAGCACATTCGGTCCTTTCTATTCACTTTGGTCCAGTCTTTCCACTTCGATTCATTCAGTGTACTTTGGTATAGTCTTTCTATTAGGATTAGTACCCTTAAATCCTATTGTATGATGCTATGTATGATATTAAGTGTGACATTATATATGACTTAATATTATGTTTAATAAATTTGTTTTATTATTATCTGAAATAATGGTAACATGAATATTCAGACATTATCATATAGTCAATAAGATGCATAGTACGTAATTTATGTGAAAAGTCATAGAAGATATAAATCACAAGTTCTTTGTAAACTCAGAATTATAGTTCTTAGTCGATGATGAAATTGGGCATTTCATCTACGAAAACTATAACATATCAACTACGATGATTTGTCTTGATCATAGAAGTGGAGACTTCTAGTTGATGTGTTAATATGTTTTAAGAGTTAAGACATATTGAACTGGACCGCTGTGAGATTTATTATTCTCCTAAAGACTGTCAAAATGAATAATAAATCTCACGACTTATATTTGCATGAACTCTTAATCCTGAGAGAATAATTGATCTGATCATAAGGTGTAGGTTGCTTTGATATATTAGGAATGAGATCTAAAGTAACGGTTAAAATCTCAGTATGTTGGGCAGCCACATTTAATGTTGATGGAACATATATTCTCAAAATGGAATTCATAGTCTTTTAACTGAGATAGAAATATTCCCTTGAGATAAGTTTAATGGGTTTGTTATTCAGAGAGATAGGTCTAACCACTTTAGTAAGTAGTTACTAAAGTATATATCTATAAAATTAGATTTCATAAATATATGATAAATAACTTAAAGGATTAAACCGGGTACTTAAGGATTAAGATGTAGTAATTTACAAAGTGGCAGTCTATATTAAAGACTTTGTATTACTACGAATATTTTATGAAGGGTTTGCGTGTACAATAAAGTTTTGGGATATAATTTGTAGATAAGGCCTAGAGTGCAACTATATTTATATAGTGGTATTAAATATAGTTAATGGTAATCTTGGACTTGTCAAGAGTTGACAGAAAAGCCCAAGGCCCGTTGGAGCTAGTGTCTTATTGGTCCCTTTTGGTCCCACTCCAAGCCACACACTTAAGCCCAATTGGAAAGGCCCAAAAGACCAGCCCAATTAGATAATTGGTTAGATACAATGGGAAAAACGTTCAGAATATTATGAGAAAAGTAACATCATTGTGAAATGGTGTGTATGTGAGTGAATGTCACTCTCTAATTATCCATTTGTAACCGGTTGAGAGTCCACACTTCTTGGGTGTTAGCAGAATTAGAGTGAAGATTAAAAGTATTCCCAAGTGCTTCGATCTTTATTTTGAAATTCACCGCTTCAAGGTACACTCTCTTATACTTGAATTCTGAACTTTACATAGTGCATATTATAAATTGTGATATGAAGTAGATCTGTTATAAACTTATTTTTCTGCTGCATTTATCTTTATTTCCATCAAATGGTATCAGAGCCAGGTTTTCAAATTCCAATCTGTTTAACATGTCGTGAATTTTAGAATTAGAGATGAGAGTTTCATATTGTTAGAAGATTATGTTTTAATTTTCTGCATGATTATTAAAACTATGATTTGATGAAAACTGAAATTGATGTTATGATGTTGTTTAATATTAAATTTAAGTACGTTAAATTGAATCTTAAGGCTATAACATCAATAGAATTCAGTTTTGACATCAATCTCTGTCTGTAATGTTCATATGTTGAATGTTTGTTCATGAAAAACGAAGAAAACTACCTTAGGAAAAATTCTGGAAATTCAAGTTTCGTGATTTTCAATCGATCGAAAATCACTTTCGATCGATCGAGTGAAACAGTGATCAGACTTTTTAGACCAATTGATTTTCGATTGCTAGTTGATCGATTGAATTTGTTTTTCGATCAATCGAGAGGCGATCGAGTATCAATCGAAGGAGTCAGATGATCAAGTTCGAATTTCTTAATTTTTTCGATCAATCGAGGGGCCCATTCGATCGATCGAAAGAAAGAAAATCAGAAATTTTTCTAAGTGTTTTCACATGTAAAAAGAGTAAGACTATGTGTAATTAGATTATGCATGTTTTAAAATTAAAAACCTTTATTTTAAAACATCTAGTGGGAGAGAGATACAAGAGTTGGATCTCATGGCCTCCATTGTCGATTTATAGTAGTGTGATTAAGCATCTCGCCTTGGCGTATATGCCTTTCTCCCTTCGGAGGGTGTTTAACTCATAGTACTACAGATTAAACTTCTTAATGATAGATTACGTGTGTTTTTACATTGAGAACAACCACGGTTCCGTGGAATTACTTGGTGATTCACATTGATTCTAGGCAATGGTGTACACTAGACTAAGTGTGATGTTAACCTCCCTTCGAAATTATGTCATTATTACTTAGAGGTTAAAGGAATAGCGGCAAATTATTTTTGTTTGGTAAGAGTTACCATGATAGCATTAATAATGAGAATAATTCTTGCCTGATCATAGTGATTGGTATGACCTCGCTTCCGAGGAATATTAATTGCGGGATTGGGTTGTTGTTGCATATATTATATTATGGTTTTATTAAAGTTCCATACTATATGTTCATATGCTAAATAAATAATGTCCAGTTTACTTATTATATTCATGTTTATTGTTTTCAGATTTGAACATGGCATCATTTAGCCTACTTGTAACTATTCTTAATCAAAACAAACTGACTGGATCCAACTATGTTGATTGGAAAAGAAATTTGGACATAGTTCTTACTGCTGAATAACACAAATATGTGCTTACTAAACCATGTCCCAACTTTCCTTCATTAAATGCTCCTCCTGAGAAAAAACAACGATATGATCGTTGGCAGAAATCTAATGGGATGGCCAAGTGCTACATCCTAGCATCTATTTCAAATGTTCTACAGCATCAAATGTAGGATGTAGAACTAGTTTCAGACATCATGCTAAGTCTGAGGGAGATGTTTGGTGAGCAAGGCCGTTCTGCAAGGTAAGAGACTATGAGGTAAATTTATAATACCAAAATGGCTGAAGGTAGTTCAGTGAGAGAGTATTGTCTTACAGTGATCTCTAATCTAAATACATTGGAAGTTTTAGGTGCCGATATTGATGGAGAATCCCAAGTGGATATGATACTCCAGTCGCTACCAGAATCATTCAAGGAATTCAAACTTAACTATAATATGAACAAAAAGATTTATAACTTGTCTGAATTAATGAATGAATTGGTAGCGGCAGAAGGCATTCTTGGTACTTCCAATGTTGAAGCCAATGTTGGAGAAGTTTTTACTTCTTAACCTAAGTCGAAAGGCAAGGGTAAGAAGAAGAAAAAGAAGAAGAAGAAGAAGGACTTCACTAAACACGAGGGTAAACAAATTGCCTTAGGGATTACTGATAAAGGAAAGAAGATCAAAGGAAAGTGTTTCTATTGTGGTAAGAAAGGACATTGGAAGAGGAATTGTCCAATATTTAAGGCTGCCAAGATTAAAGGTATGAATAATACATTCCTTCTTGAAATATGTTTGGTACAAAATCTCACGGATTCCTGGTGTGTGGATTCAGGTTGTACTAATCATATCTGCAATTCCTTGCAGGGGTTCCAGGAGACCAAAAAGCTTAAAGAAGGGGAGTTGTTTCTTACTTTGGCTGATGGGAGCAACGTTCCAGAAACTTATGAAACTATCTCAGAAGAGGTTGAATCGAATCCCTACACATATGATGAAGCAATGAATGATATAGATGCACATCATTGGGTCCAAGCTATGAAATCTGAATTAGATTCCATGTATTCCAATCAAGTTTAGGATATTGTAAAGGCGCCTAACAGCATTAAACCTGTTGGTTGCAAATGGGTTTACAAGAGGAAGAGAAGGATAGATGGAAAGGTTGAAACCTTTAAAGTAAGGCTAGTGGCGAAAGGGTATACATAAAAAGAAGGTATTGATTATGATGAAACCTTTTCTCTAGTAGCAATGCTTAAATCTATCAGGATTCTCTTATCCATTACTGCTCATTTTGATTATGAGATTTGGCAAATGGATGTCAAGACTGCATTTCTTAATGGCAATCTTGAAGAGGAAATCTGTATGAAGCAACCGGAAGGTTTCATAGTAAAGAACCAAGAGCATATGGTATGCAAGTTACAAAGGTCCATTTATGGATTTAAGCAAGCATCTAGGTCATGGAATATCAGATTTGATTAAGCAATCAAGTCATTTGGTTTTGAACAAAATCTTGATGAACTATGTGTGTACAAAAGACATCAAGATAAAGTGGTAATGTTCCTAGTGCTTTATGTTGATGATATTCTACTCATTGAAAATGATGTAGGGATAATGTCATCTATAAAAGTTTGGTTGTCAAGCCAATTTGATATGAAAGACTTGGGTGAGGCTAATTTTATTTTAGGGATCAAGTTTTGGCGAGATCGCAAGAATAAGATGTTAGGCTTATCACAAGCTAGATATATAGATAAGGTTCTAGAACGGTTTAGTATGCAAAACTCCAAGAAAGGATTGCTTCTTTTCAGACATGGAGTTCCTCTGTCTGATGACCAAAGGCCTAAGACTCAGGAGGAAGAAGATATGATGAGACAAGTTCCTTATGCTTCTACAGTAGGAAGTCTCATGTATGCCATGTTTTGTACTAAACCAGATATCTGTTATTCAGTTGGCATGGTCAGCCGATATCAATCAAATCCAGGACCAAAATATTGGCAAGCTGTAAAGCATATTCTCAAGTATCTACGGAGAACGAGAGATTATATGCTTGTTTACTGTTGTGAGGATTTGATTCTTATTGGCTATACAGATTCAGACTTTTAATCGGATCTAGATTTCAGAAAATCCACTTCAGGATGTGTTTTCACCTTGGGAGGTGGAGCCATTAGTTGGCAGAGTATTAAATAATCTTGTATTGCAGACTCCACCATGGAAGCAAAATATGTTGCAGCTTGTGAAGCAACAAAGGAAGCTGTATGGTTCAAGAAATTCCTTTTTGACCTTGGTGTAATGAGAATGGAGCAAGTTCCAATCGCATTGTATTGTGACAATAGTGGAGCAGTTGCACAATCTAAAGATCCAAGGAATCACAAGAAAGGAAAGCATATTGAGAGGAAGTACCATATCATTCGAGATATTGTTGCTCGTGGAGATGTAATGGTAGCAAAGATTGAAAGTGCAAACAATTTAGCAGATCCATTTACTAAAGCCTTACCTCAAAGGACTTTTGAGTTACATTTGGAAAGAATGGGAATTAGATTAGTGCACAATAGTCTTTGGGGTAAGTGGGAGATTATTAGGATTAGTGCCCTTAAATCCTATTGTATGATGCTATGTATGATATTAAGTGTGACATTATTTATGACTTAATATTATGTTTAATAAATTTGTTTTATTATTATCTAAAATAATGGTAACATGAATATTCTGACATTATCATATAGTCAATGAGATGCATAATATGTGATTTATGTAAAAAGTCACAGAAGATATAAATCACAAGTTCTTTGTAAACTCAGAATTATAATTCGTAGTCGGTGATGAAATTAAGCATTTCATCTGCGAATACTATAACATATCAACTACAATGATTTGTCTTGATCATGGAAGTGGAGACTTCTAGTTGATGTGTTGATATATTTTAAGAGTTAAAACATATTGAACTGGACCGCTGTAAGATTTATTATTCTCCTAAAGACTGTTAAATGAATAATAAATCTCACGACTTATATTTGCATGAACTCTTAATCCTAAGAGAATAATGGACCTGATCATAAGGTGTAGGTTGCTTTGATACATTAAGAGTGAGATCTAAAGTAACGGTCAAAATCTCAGTATGTTGGGCAGCCACATTTAGTGTGGATGGATCATATATTCTCAAAATGGAATTCATAGTCTCTTAACAGAGATATAAAATATTCCCTTGAGATAAGTTTAATGGGTTTGTTATTCAGAGAGTTAGGCCTAACCACTTTAGTAAGTAGTTACTAAAGTATATATCTATGAAATTAGACTTCATAAATATATGATGAATAACTTAAAGGATTAAACCGGGTACTCAAGGATTAAAATGTAGTAATTTACAAAGTGGCAATCTATATTAATGACTTTGTATTACCACGAATATTTTATGAAGGGGTTGCATGTACAATAAAGTCTTGGGATATAATTTATAGATAAGGCCTAGAGTGCAACTATATTTATATAGTGGTATTAAATATAGTTAATGGTAACTTTGAACTTGTTAAGAGTTGACAGAAAAGCCCAAGGCCCGTTGGAGCTAGTGTCTTATTGGTCCCTTTCAAGCCACACACTTAAGCCCAATTGGAAATGCCTAAAAGGCTAGCCCAATTAGATAATTGGTTAGATACAAAGGGAAAAACGTTTAGAATATTATGAGAAAAGTAACATCATTGTGAAATGGTGTGTATGTGAGTGAATGTCACTCTCTAATTATCCCTTTGTAACCGATTGAAAGTCCACACTTCTTGGGCATTAGTGGAATTGGAGTGAAGATTAAAAGTATTCCCAAGTGCTTCGATCTTTGTTTTAAAATTCACCGCTTCAAGGTACACTTTCTTATACTTGAATTCTGAAATTTACATAGTGCATGTTATAGATTGTGATATGAAGTAGATCCGTTATAAACTTATTTTTCCGCTGCGTTTATCTTTATTTCCATCACTTTCCACTTCGGTTCATTCGGTTTACTTCAATCCATTTGGCCTACTTCAGCCCATTTGGTCCCCTTCAGTTCATTTTAGACTAATTAGGCTTTAAATTGGTTTTTTTTTTTTTTTTTTTTTTTTGTTTAAACTGCCTTTTTTTTTTTTTTTTTCTCAATTTCTTTTCTCAACGTGCATGACATAGACTTGGTTGCGTGCCCATGAGGGGCTGCCAGGGCCTAAGCAGCGTGTATGCCATAACTTTGGTTGCATGCCCATGCTAGGTTGCCATAGCCTAGGCAGCGTGCACGCGGGCATGCCATGGTCTTGGTTGCGTGCCCATGTGAAGCTGCTAAGGCCTAGAAAAATCCACCATTGAAGCTGTAAAAATTTCATGGCCAAATTCAACATATATATTTTTTTATGATTTTCGGAAGTTGGAAAATAGAAAAAATCATAAAAATTCAAAAAATGCTCGGAATGCCAAACCAATTTCTGAAAACCCTCTCTAAAATCATGGAATGAATTTATTTTTTGAGTTGAAAAATATGAAATTTTATTTTATCTAGGTCAAAATCTTTAGTTTAAGGCTAAAAAATACAAACAAAATATGCATTATAAATTAAATATTTAGGCCATAAAAAAGAAATAAAAATGATACAATTCTAAACTTAAAATTCAAATTTCAATAATAGAGGCATTATACTTATATTCGGAAAGAAAAAAGTGCTACAATTCTAAACTCATATAATCATTAAAATTATTGTAACATGTTACACGTGCTTCATGGAATAAGGTTGTACTTTTAATTTTAACATTCTTGGATATGTTCAAATTAGTTAACCGATTATGAAATTTTTTTTATTAAAAAAATAAGCCCTTTGCAATATCTTGTCCATTTATATAAAACAATATTATAATTATGTAATTAAAATTTTTTATTAAATTAGTTTTTCACACACACTGATGCACACACACATATATGTGTGTGTATTATTGTTGAATGTAAAATACATTATATGTTCTATTACATAAAACTTATAAAAATAGAAAATAATTTTAAACAATACATGCCCTACAAATTTTACATTATATATATTTTAAATAATTATATAACATTTTCTGGCAACACATAAAAAACACATATTCACACGAACATGGCACAATATCAATGTCATTATTAAAACCGAGCCCATGACTGGACCAGTTCATCGCCAAAACCCATTTAATTTTTAAAATTCCCTAATTGCCCATACATATTGGAACTAAACAAAATGTTGGACCAAACCCACTTGCCCCAAATACCTAAACAAAAGCCCATAAATAGTTTAATTTAGAAGCCCACTAACTTCAACCAATGTTTGGTCCAATAATTAAAGTCAATCCCTAAGTAAAAGCACATCAACGGTTGAAGCCCACTAACTTTAAAGTTTAAACCAAAGCTTGGCCCCAGCCTTAAGGCCAACCTTTAAACGAATGTCAAATGCCTAGCTTTCCAAATTTTTGAAAAGACCCCTAAAGTTTATTAAAATTATATAATTAGCCACATTTTAAATAATTAGCCACATATTATTTAAATTATCAAAATACCCTAATTTAAAAAAAAAAAAAAAAAAACCTAAAACCCCTTAATTTCTCCAAATATCTTTCAAATCACAAAAACACAACATAAACTTTAATTATACCAAAATTACTAAAATACTTCCAAGACTATTGAAAACTAACCCCAAATTGGAACTTCTTTCAACTAAATATTGTTGGTAGACGTCTCAGAAACTAATTTATACAATGAATTATATTATTCATAATAGATAAATGGTAGGCCAAATTCACTTACATCGCGTAACTTCTAGATGATGTTACACTATCAAATTTCTTTATATTGGCTAATAACTTTGTTGAATTACTAGTTAAAAAAGAAAAAAGAAAAAGAAAAGATAGCAATTTTACTCTAATTTCATCTAAGTGTATATATGTGTAAAATTTCCTTCTAGATACTTAAACTCTGGCCCTTCCCCCTCCCCCACTATACAAGAATTTTATATTTGTGGAGTGACCATCACACCTAGAGTGAGCGTGCGGTGGCTTGTTGACTCACTGTTAGTTTAGGTATTTTTGTTTCTATATCCATCATGGTCATCAAATATCAAGGTAATTAGTGATTAAAAAAAATCATTCCATCTATAAATAATTAATAATTTGCTTGTTTTAAATAAGTTAAACCCATGCACTTACAAATTGGAAAGTAAATGACATTTGAGTGACATATAACATTTGATGTGCACAATAACAACATGAAAAGTATGTGAAACATAAAAGTGGAATGACAAAAATGAAAATCTAATATATGGAATGATGTGGGTATAACTTAAATCATACAAAGCAAAATACCTATTTGCAACTCTGCACACCCAATGCCGAACGACTATAATTTGTTGGTTTAGTTCAAAAAATTAAACCATATCAAGCATTTGGAAACACTAAATGGAGCCATGATGGTTGTTCTGTGAAAAAATAAGAAATAATTAGAAACAATAAAGAAAAATTATATTCTAATAAAATGTAGAGTAAAATAGATAATCTAATGTGAGGTATTTTGAAAAATGTACATGTAAAATAGAAAATTTTGGGTTTTATACTAAAATGGAAAGAAATTTTTGCATGAGCTGAAATGAATGCACTAGCGTTAGAAATGGGATGCACATCTATAAATTATCCTACTGATTAGTGACATTACCATTTGAACAGCTCAGGCATCAAGCATATTTGAAGTCTATAAATTTTTTAGTAACTGAAAGTAGGCCTATACATATAGACCTTTCAAAAACAATGATTTTACTAATGTGTGCCTTAATTTCCATTTTTGGAAAAAAATTTCTCGAGAATTGAAAAAGTAACGACAGCTTTTTTAAATTCTCGAGAAAATGTTTCCAAAAATAGAAAACTTAATGTGTGCCCTAAGGGCACACATTAACCATACCCCAAAAACAATACGTGGATGGATTTAATTTATATATAAAGAAAGAAATCGACTTAAAATTTAATGATTTAAAAATAATATTATTTATTAATACTTAATAATTAAGTACATATAACATTTAAATATATTTTTTTTCAACTTTTTGGTAAATTGAACGGATTAGTTACCAGTTATATTCTCAAAATAACTCATATTTGGTCTCGAGGAGTATGTATAGTAGTTCTAGTGGCATTTTTGTCATGACTTGTAGGTATATAAGATATTGACCTCGCAGCCTTTGTCAAATTGCAAGATGCAACCGTTGTCAAATTACACGATCCAATAAAAGTAAGAAACCAGGTTTGACGAAATAACTTTTTTTTTTTTTTTTCCTATTTTAGTAAGGTACGGGCATGTGATGTGAGAGTAGGGGTGGCGATTCGTGTTTGAGTGTTAGGTTCGTGTCATGTTGACTTATGAGTATTTGACTATATGGATCAACATTAACACAACATGTTTATTAAACGGATCAAGATTTATTAATCCTAACAAGACCTATTTATTAAACTGGCCAATCATGTTGACCTGTTTATCAAATTTTATTAAAATGAAAAAAAAAAATAGTATTAACCAAATTGAATTATGAAAAACCAAATATATATATATATATATATATTTAAAAAAATATAAAATTCAGAACTAACGAGTAACTGCATTACAAATAATCATTCAAAATTAAAACATATCTCAATATCACAAATAATCAATCATAATATGTCAAAGAAAATAAACCATAACAACTAATAAGTTTATGTACTCAAGATTTGAAGGCTAGTAAATTGTCATTTAATTAAACGGATTAGACAAGTCAAATAGGTTCTACGAATTAGACATTAACCCAACCTGTTTATTAAACAGGTTAGTCATATCAACTTGAGTTAGTCATTAAACCTCAATCCATAATTTACTAATTTCGTATCGTTTTGTGTTAAATTTGCGAGCCATGTTCAATTTTGCCACACCTATATACGCGAGGGAGACCAAGCCAAGCGAAGGGAGCAAACTTTGAGTTGAAAATGATGAAGAGGGAATGGGTCAGCCAATAGGCTTAGTCAAGCCAGTTACAACAAGTCAATAATTACCACATCTGACCCCTTCTTATCAATCATGCTATAAATAAGACTCCACAAGCCTCTCTATTCCTTCATTCTCAACCTCTCATCGCAAAGAAAATAACCAAAGAGACAACCTCAATCAAATGGCTTCCCTACAAGCTTCACCTCTCATACTCTCTTCTTTAAAGAAAATCAGTGCTGCTATTCCTGTCCCAAAACTTCCAAGAGTCCCTTTGTCAGTTCCAAAAATGCCAAAAAGATCTGTGGTTGAGGAATTGAACATGAGGGCTGGGTTTACAAAAACAGTCCCAATTGATGTTGAATCATACAACTCCACTAGTATTGCAAATACCCAACTCTATGCTCTTTTAGAAGCTGTAGTTGATAGGGTAGAGATGCACAATAACATTGGAAAGCAACGTAACAATTGGAACACCCTTCTTTTGAACTCCATCAACATGATAACTCTTACTGCTGCAACCTTAACTGGTGTTGGAGCAATTGGGGGCGCTGGAATGCCTCTATTGGCTTTGAAATTATCGTCCGCGCTATTGTACTCTGCAGCCACAGGATTGTTGCTTATAATGAACAAAATTCAGCCCTCACAACTTGCTGAGGAACAACGTAATGCTACAAGATTGTTCAAGCAACTCCAAAGCCAAATAGAAACTATCCTCACTCTTGGCAATCCAACTCAGGAGGATGTGAAAATTGTGATGGAAAAGGTCTTGGCTCTTGATAAAGCCTTCCCACTTCCCTTGCTAGGAGCAATGCTCGAAAAGTTTCCTTCAAAGTTTGAACCTGCTGTTTGGTGGCCATCAGAACAATCACAGAACAAAACCAAAGCACAAGAAGGTAAATATCATAAGATGGCGAAGAATGGTTGGAGTGAGGAGCTGGAAGTTGAAATGAGAGATATTATTGAAGTGGTGAAGAGAAAAGACATTAAAGATTATGCAAGGCTAGGCAACTTGATGTTGAAGATCAACAAGATTTTGGCTATCTCAGGCCCATTACTCACTGGCATTGCTGCCATCGGTTCCACTTTTGTGGGTAATGGATCATGGGCAGCGATAATAGCGGTGGCTGCTGGGGCATTAGGAAGTGCTGTTAATGCTTTTGAGCATGGTGGACAAGTTGGAATGGTGTTTGAGATGTATAGAAACAACGCTGGCTTCTTTCGCCTATTGGAAGAATCAATTGAAGGCACACTCGTAGAAAAAAATTTGGAAAAAAGAGAGAATGGGGAATTGTTTGAGATGAAGTTGGCTTTGAAGTTTGGAAGAAGCTTGTCACAGCTAAAAGAACTTGCGCGAAAATCTGCTTATTCCCGAAGAGAGGGAACTTCAATTGATGAATTTGCAAGCAAGCTTTTCTAATTTTAGTTCTGTAAATAGTTTTTCTTTGACTGTTTGATTCTTCTGACAAACAAAATTTTTGTATAACCATGTAACATTGAAAAGGGTTAACTTTGATTCTTTGATTCTTTCTAACAATTGTACTATTTGTATAACTATATAACATACAATACAAAAAGGTTTAGTCACAAATTTTACACTAAATCTAGCTAGTCTTCTAAAATAACATTTCTTAGTTTCTGGATTTCAAAAACCCGTAATAATGAAGTTGTTGAACAGCAATTTGCAAATATATAATAGTATTATTTTATATCTTATGCGCTTAATGAAAGTGACATTTCTGGAATATATAGTTGACTAGAAAATTATGGACCAATTCTTGAATAGTCAAGCGGACTATTCAAGAAATATGAGCAGAATTGGTGGCTTGAAAAGTTAAACTTGTTACATACAAACGGTTTTACACGGTTTTATAAATACCCAAAAAATTATTAAAACTAATAAATACTCTATCAAAAATTTTGACTTTTCAAACACAAGAATTTACAACATTATTAAAGAGAATAGAAGCCATAAACATAATTAGAATCAAACAAAGAACAAGATTAAAGTGCATTTTTATCATCATATATGTTGTTGTTTTTATTATCTTTCTATAGGATTTTTATTTTATTTTTAAGTTTAGTATGAAAAAATTCAAAAGTTGAACATCAAAATATATCATTTGAGCCAAAGATAAAAGAAACCCGTGTCAATCATATTTGGGGAAAAAAGGTAGTATTTGTTGCATACATTAACTTAAAGTCACGTTTTCAATTATAATTGGTTGTGTGTTTGCACGCTGTGTATGCAACAAGATTTTTTCTTTAAAAAAAGACCTAAGGCTCAATGGTTCATTGGTGATGAGCTTTTACACTGTTTCAATATGTTCTCTCTGTATAACCAAAGCATCCCTCGATCTGCCTCCTTCATCATCTTCCTTGTCATCAACCCAAAAAAGTAAAAAAAAAAAAAACCCCAAGGCAAACTAATACACAGAAAAGCTCCATTTAAGAACATGAAAACCACTCACATATAAGACCAACCACCATCATAACTCCGTCACAATGGACTTAGAAAATCCCAAAAATTCAAAAGAAACCCCACACACACAAAACTGGTTCTACCAAACCAACCATAACTACAACAATAACATAGAGCGGTAACGGTGTTATGCAAAGAAGGAGAAAGATATAATAAAAAAGAGCGAATATAGAAAAGAAGCATCAAAGTGGAAGTGGGCAATAAGAACAAGCAACATAGAGACTACTTCCATCTTCTTTGATCAAGCATGTAACACTAATGAATTCTTTTTCCTTCTCTGCAACTCTGCAAGTATTGCCATATTCGAATAATACGCTTGTGCACAACGCATCAACAAACAGATTCACACAAACATTGCATAATATCAACATCATTTTCTGTATTAAAACAAAGCCCATAAGTTCATTTTCCATATTAAAACAAAACCCATAAGTGGCCCATAACCCATTTCAGTTTAAAAATTCCCTCCTAGCCCATACATATTAAACCCAAACAAAACTTTGAACCAAACCAACTTGCCCCAAACACCTAAACAAAAGCCCATCAATAGTGTAATTTATAAGCCCACTAACTGAAACCGATGTTTGGCCCAAGCCTTAAAGCCCTAAACAAAAACCACATCTAAGTTAGAATCCTAAGATCATTCGCATCGGATTATCATTTATATTTTTAGCATAAAACCTATTTTTTCTATTTTATATATTCACTTTTCAAAAAATCTTATTTTCTCAAAAAAGAAAAAAAAAATTCAAAAAATTTCACATCAAATAATCTATTTTACACTACATTTTTATTAAAAGATTAATTTTACTAGATTTTTTAATTGTTTTTCTTTCTTCATACACATCACCTACTCTCCTCTTTCATCCTTGAGATACATAAAGAAAGAATAAAAACTAAATGCAATATGAATAGTGCCAAACTGCCAATGTAAATTTACACTATTATTGTAACAACCTTATATTTTTACACAACTTTTCATAACCTGATGTGGATGAATTTTTTGTTTGGTTGGCTAAAATGTGATATTTTTCCTATTCTACGAGCACTTGCATTGATACAAGTGCTCTAAAGCCAATCCCAATACAAATGCCCATCAACCTCCAACTTTCCAAAATACCTCCAACTTTCCAAAATTATGCAAAGACCCCCAAAGTTTATTAAAATTATGTAACTAGCCACACATATATATATATATATATATATATATATATATATATATATATATATATATATATATTATCAAAGAACCCTAAGCTTCAAAAAAATTACCTAAAGGCTAAAACCCCTTAATTCCACTGAAATTAATGAAAGCCCTCAGACTATATAGAACTTACAAAAATAAGCATTAATTCCATTTTAAAACCCAAAAAAAAAAAAAAAAAATTATGTCCCTACACATGACAAAAATTATGAAAATGCCCTTGAAACCTTCGAATCACAAAAGCATAAGATAAGCCTTGGATTGTAACAAAATGACTAAAATACCTTTGAGGCCAAAGAAATTCCAAACTAACCCCAAATTACACCAAGATGTCTAAAATATCCTTGGGATGATAAAAATGACCAAATTAACTCCAAATTTTACCCAAAATTTAAATACCCCTACAAACTCCAAAATCACCAAATGTGAAAACTAGCTACAATCAAAAAAAATTTTTTTTTTTAATATTGCAAACTCATAAAAAAAAAATTGTGACTATTGTTTCCTTAACAATAAAATAAATAATTTTTTAAATAAAATTTTTTTGTTCTATGATTAAGAATTTAAATATTAATTTGCAAAACTTATATAATAAATTTTGTAAATAGGTGTAATATCACTCCTAAAACTTTGCATGAAAAAGCATATAACTTAACGTTGACAGTGCAAACTATTTGGTGAAGTAGTTTTCAAACTACAATACTTTAATAATCAATATTGTGTTTAAGTATCCTACCAAACAGATTCTCCCTTGTTGGAGCTCTCCTTCTTGTCTAAAAGCGAGTCTCTCCCTCCCTTGATCCGATCTAAGGGTATTTTATTTCACTGTTTTTTACTTAGTATGGGGGATGATGTTATCGATGGCTTGGGAAATATGTAGCTAACAACAGATGAGGAAGAGGTTATTACTATATCTGAATCTGGTAGATTGGAAGCTCTTGAGAGTGCAGTTTGAGTCTCATTGGGAAATTTCTTACGTGTAAACCCTTTAATAAGAAAACGACAAAGACTACATTGAGGAGAGCATGGGGCATGGATAAAGGATTGCAAATCCTTGAGATTGGTTTGAATCTTTTTCAGTTTAAATTCCAATCAGAATTTGATCTGAATAGAATCCTTCGAGGAGGGCCTTGGTATTTTGATAATCAGTTACTTATGCTTCAGAGGTGGAAAAAAGGGATGACCATGGGAAATATGCGAATGGATTATGCATCACTATGGGTCCAAATTTGGGGTGCTCTGTTGGATATGTTTTCTACCCAAGTAGCTTCTAAATTCCAAGAGTGTGAAAGCGTGGATAAAGGGAATGATGCTTACGTGAAGGAGTATGATGCTGGGAACGCCAAGATTCTTTCTGGGAATATCGGGGATAACTCAAAAGAAGAATCTAATCCTATTGTGAAGGAAGGCACGTCAACCTCTATAACAGATGGTTTGGATGACTTAAATTCTAATGAGATACCATTGACTCGGCCCAAATCCATTTGGACTAGATTTAACCGAATGGATTTTGGGCTGAGTGGATTTACTAAAAGCCTAGTGTTACCTACGCTTGGAAAAAGGGAGGCAAATCAGAAACTTATGCTAAGCCTGGATATGAAGCACGATGAACCAGCTGTGAAGCGTGGGAAAATTGATGGAGTTAGTCATAAAGAGATATCAGAGGGGGTGGAGAGCCACTCTTGCCGGAAGTAATGAGGCTTCTAAGTTGGAACTGCCAAGGGCTTGGGAACCCTTGGACAAGTCGAAGCCTTCACAAAATTGTGATGGAACAAGCTCCCAATGTATGTTTCATCATGGAAACAAGGTTGGATAAAGAGGGTTTTGAGAAGCTTTATGATAATTTACCTTATCCCAATCGGATCATAGCCAAAAATCCAGATTCAAGAGGTATTGCACTACTTTGGAAGCGTGAAGTATCATTGGAGGTTATTAATTTTGTAGCAAATCATGTGCTAGCTAAGGTTGTAGAGGATGATGGCTATGAATGGTTTTTAACAGGCTTTTATGGCTGGCCTGAAACAACTTAACGAATGAAGTCATGGCAGCTGCTTGCTCATTTGAAAACGTTTGTGAAGGGACCCTGGCTTTATATTGGTGACTTTAATGCTTTTCTCCATGCCTCAGAAAAATAAAGCAAGAGACCTGCAATTTTAACACAGGTGGATGCGTTTAGAGAAGCCTTGGAATCATGTCAACTTGAAGATTTAGGTTATAAAGGCTATCCATTTACTTGGAGTAATAAGAGGCCAGGTGATGCAAATACAAAAATTCGTTTTAACCGAGCTGTAGCAACAAAAGAATGGAGGGAGAAATATCATTTGAGCACTGTTACCCATCTTTCTTCCCATGCTTCAGACCATCTACCTATTGTTCTTCAGACTTAGAGTTATAATAAGCAGAGACAAAGAAGGGAAAGTGGATTCAAATTTGAGGAGCCATGGTTCTTGTGGGAAGATTGTGAGGTGGTAGTAAGTGAGGCATGGCAGGTGAATGGGAATGGTGAAGTGGGGTCGGCTTTAATTCAAGAAAGAATCAAGTCATGTGAGGTGGATTTGATGGCTTAGGGGACAACCAAAACGGATCCGAATGAGGGAGAAATTAAAAACCTGCAAAAAAAGCTTGATGTTCTTAATGAGGCCGAAGCTACTGAGAGGACTAAAGTCGAATTTCTGGTGGTAAGTAAACGGTTGGATGATTTGTTGTTGAAGCAAGAGGTTTATTGGGCTTAACAGTCAAGAATTCCTTGGCTGAAACATAGGGATAAAAATACAAAATATTTTCACTCCAAAGCAAGCCAAACGAGGAGGAGAAACCATATAAAAGGGATTCAAAATGGAAAGGGTCAGTGGTTGGAGGACATAGAGGATATAGTTAATGTGGCTACAGGGTATTTTGATAATTTATTTTGTGCAGGTTCATGTGATTAGATGGAAGAATGTCTAAATGTAGTTGAGAGTATGGTGACCCCTAAAATGTAGCAGATGTTGTTCAGTAATTTTAGTGCTAAGGAAGTAAAGGTGGCGTTGTTCCAAATGGGACTAACAAAAGCTCCTGGGCCTGATGGTATGAATGCTTTTTTCTACCAAAAGTTTTGGCATGTAGTGGGTGAAACTATAACTATGGATGTGTTAGATTTTTTAAATTCTAAAAATGTGGTGCCTAACATTAACCATACCAATATTGTTCTTATTCCTAAAATTAAGAACCCTAAGAAGATGTCTAATTTTAGACCTATTAGCTTGTGTAATATCATATATAAAATTATATCTAAGGTCTTGGCTAATAGACTAAAGCAAGTTCTTCCCCAGATCATCTCTCTTACTCAGAGTGCCTTTGTGCTTGGCCGCCTCATTATGGATAATATGTTAGTGGCTTATGAAACTCTTCACACAATGCACTGTAGGAAGAAAGGTAAAAAAGGATATCTAGCATTGAAGCTTGATATTAGTATGGCCTATGATCATGTGGAGTGACCTTTTTTGAAGGAAATAATGCATAAGTTGGGGTTTCTTGAAAGGTGGATTGATAGGGTGATGAGCTGTATCACAACACCTTCTTTTTCGGTTCTCATTAATGGCAAACCATATGGCAATATACACCCATCTAGAGGTATCCATCAAGGAGATTCTCTTTCACCTCATTTATTTTTGTTGTGCAGAATGATTCACTTCTTTATTAGCTAAGGCAGAATTGGAAGGGAGAATTCATGGAGCCTCTGTTTGCAGAAGAGCACCCAAAATCACTAACCTTTTTTGGCTGATGACTCATTGCTATTTTGCCGAGCTACTAGAATTGAAGTGGAAGTGGTCGCTGAGATTCTTCAAATCTATGCTAAAGCTTCAGGTCAATGTATCAACCTGGAGAAGTTGTCAGTATATTTTAGCAGTAATACTCTGAATGGCCAAAAAGAGGAGATTATGCAGATTTTGGGAGTTAAGGAGGTGGATCGGTTTGAATCTTATCTGGGGCTGCCTACATTGGTTGGACGCTCAAAATATAATTCATTTTCTTATTTGAAGGATAGGGTATGGAAGAAATTGCAAGGTTAGAAGGGTATGCTGTTATCAAGGGCGGGAAAAGAAGTACTTATCAAGGCTGTGGCACAATCCATTCCTACTTATACAATGGGTGTTTTCCAACTTCCGATGAAATTATGTGATGAGTTAGATGCTTTGTATGCAAAGTTTTGGTGGGGATAGTGGAAAAGGTGGGACAGAGTAGTCACTCCAAAAAAAGAAGTTGGTATGGGATTCCATGATTTGAAAGCATTTAACCTTGCTATGCTTGCTAAGCAAGGATGGAGATTGCTTCAAGAGGATAAATCTTTGTTATACAAGTGTTTTAAGGCTAGATATTTCCCAAGGTCTAACTTTCTTGAAGTTGTTGAATCACCTAATTGTTCTTTTGTTTGGAGAAGCATAATGGTGGTGCTCCCTATTCATAAAAATGGATGTTGTTGGAGAGTTAGGAATGGTTCTTCTATTAGAGTTCATGAGGATAGGTGGATTCCAAATTATCCAACTAATAAAGTGCTATACCCGGCCAATGAAGAGACTGAAGGATTGTTGGTGGCTAACCTCATTGACCCGGACCTACATTGGTGGAGAAGAGAGTTTATCATGTCAATTTTTCATGCTGAAGATGCTAAGGTAATATGCAGAATCTCTCTGAGTCATCGGCATGTACCAGATGCAATAGTTTGGATGTACAACAAGGATGGGAGGTTTTCAGTAAAATTGGCATACAAGGTGGCTATGTAGCTTCAGAGGGGTGATGAATGGACTGAGAACTCAAGTGGCAGTGTAGGGAAAAATGTATGAGCTGCATTGTGGAAATTTCAAATTCCTAATAAGGTTAAGGTGTTCGGGTGGAGGGCATGTAATGAGATATTGCCAACACGGTTGAACCTTGCTAAGCGAAGAGTTATCAATGACAGTATGTGTTTAAATTGCACCAGGTTCCCTAAATCCACGATACATGCACTGTGGGACTGCGAGGTTGCTACGGATGTGTGGGCTGGGAGTTGGTGAAATTGCAGAAATGCTCACATGGCCGAACTGATATGATTGAGTTGATGGAGTATTTGCTGAGTCGGCTTACTTTGCAGGAGATGGAACTGTTTCTTGTTCAAGCGTGGCTTATCTAGACTCAGAGAAATAAGTTGTTGTATGGAGGGAAGATTCAAGATCCAAATTGGTTGTGCAAAAGGGCAGTGGAATACTTGGAGGAATACCGAATTGCTCAGAATTATTTGCGTGTTGATGAAGTGGTGCTATCTGTTGGTGAAGTGTGGAAACCACCCCTAGCTTCGGTCTTCAAATTAAATTTTGATGCAGCAGTATTTGGGGAAAATCAGAGGACTTTATTTGGGGCTATTATACAAAATGATAAGGGTGAAGTTATGGCAGCAATGACGGCAACAGGGCCACTTGTGAGTAGTAGTGAAAAGGCGGAGCTGTTGGCTTGTAGAAAGGTAGTGGAATTCGCCACTGATGCAAGATTTTCAGAGCTTGTAATTGAAGGGGATAACAACAATGTAATGTGAGCAATATCTTCCTCCATGGCTGACCTGTCTTTGTTGGGCAATGTAGTAGATGATGTTCGACATTTGGTTCTTGGGTTGCACTGGGTTAATTTCAACTGTACAAAGAGAGGGGGGAACAAGGTAGCTCATGCTCTTGTGTAGCATGCTAGGAATATTTCTGAGGATGTGTTTTGGATGGAGGATTCACCTCCACTAGCTATGAATGCCTTGTATCATGATTCTCTTTTAATATAAATGGATGAATGCTTCAGTTTCAAATAATAATAATAATTAAAAAAAAAAAAAAAAACTACAATACTTTAAAGTACAATTTGTTTTTATTTATTAAAAAAAAAATCTTTCAAAAAGTTTATAAACAAGTTTTACAGAACAGACCGATAGCATTATATATATATATATGTGTGTGTGTGTGTGTGTATCCCATTTGCAATACCATGTCATATAAAGTTTTTAAAATTTCTTTTCAGCTTCTCAGGAAACAACCTCAATCTTTTCAGAATATTTTTTTAGAAGAAATCTTTTCAAAATAGGTTTTTTGTCATCTCATCAAATATGCACATTAGAAGCAAATCTTTCGAAGAACGAATTTTATTCAAATCAATTGAAATGTATTTTCATTAAAAGTATATTGAGCATAGCCATAAGAACTTCTTTCAACTAAACATTGTTGGTAGACATGTCTTGAAACCTAATTTGCACAATGATTTTTACTAGTCATAATTGATAAACAATAGGCTATGTTCAATTACATCGCGTAAAATCTGATGTGTTACACTACCAAATTTCTATATATTGGCTAATAACTCTTTTTTTTTTTTTTTTTTTTTTTTTTTTTGACAAAATATTGACTCATAACTTTGTTGAACTTACTGCTAGTTTAGGGATTTTTTTTTTTCTTTCTATATCCATCATGGTCATCAAATACCAAGATAATTAGTGATTAAAAAAAAAATCATTCCATCAATAAATTATTAATAATTTACTTGTTTTAAATAAGTTAAACCCACGCACTTATAAATTGAAAAGTAAATGGCATTTGAATGATATATAATAGCAACATGAAAAATATGTGAAATAACAGTGAATTTACAAAAGATTAGTCTAATATAAAGTTATGAAAAGATGTGGGTGTATCTTAAATCATAGAAATTAGCAAAATATGTATTTGCAACTCTCTACCTCACCCCCATGCTGAAGGACCGTAATTTGTTGCTCTCGTTCATCAAATTAAACCATATCAAGCATTTGGAAACACTAAATGGAGCCATAGAGCCATGATGGTTATTGTGGGTGAATAAATAATTTTTTTTTAATTAAGAAAAGTTTATATTTTAATAAAATATAGTGTAAAATAGATAGTCGTGTTTTGAAAAATGAGATGTAAAATAGAAAAAGTAAGATCTTATACTAAAATATACATAAATTTTTGCACGAGTTGATATGAATGATCTAGCATTGGAGATGAGATGCACATCTATAAATTCAGGGACAGAGCCACCATTGGACCAGGGGGCCCCTCAATTTTTTTTTAAAAAAATATTATTATATATATGTGCATTAATTTTAGTAATTTTGTTCTATAAAATTACATTTTGTTTCCCTTAAACAACATCATTGATTCTTTTAAAAACAATGCTATACTCACAAACTTTTTTACAATATATTTACAAACTGTTTTAGTAGCAAATTATTATTAGTTCGTATATGGGCCTACCACTTACATCAGTAATTTATAAAAAAAATTTATAGCTCTAACATTTTCCTCATTTTAGTGACCATAAAAATATTTATAGATCTAAAATCTTAAACAAAATATACAAGCTCAAAAAATATAGCTTAACAACAAAAATTACCAACAGTAAAACTTTTAAAAAAAAAAAATTTAAGATCAATTAACCAATTTTATTTAAATTAAACAACCCTGCACTTTAAAAAATTCTAAAAAAAAAAAATTTTGTTCTTACCTATATTAAAAAAAAAAAAAAAAAATCTTTTCGGTTAAGTAATAACAGAATCAGAGGTTGAAACTGCTGTACACAACCAATAGTAAAATTGCACCCCCAACTCAAAGTTCTGACTCCATCCCTATATAAATTGTCCCATTGATTCATGACATTACCATTTGAATGATCAAAGTTTAATCGTCAAGCATATTTGAAGTCAATAAATTTTGTAGTGACTGAAAGTACTCATTTGTAAAGCCTATACGTATAGACATTTAAGAAATAGTTAATTTATTTATAACTATAAAACTTGACTTAAAAGTTAAACATTTAAAAAATATTATTTTTATTTATCAATACCTATAAATTAAGTATTTATCACAAATATATATATATATATATATATATATATATATATATATATATATATATATATATATATATATATATTTCAACTTTTCGGTAACTAGAATGGGGTAATGACTAGTTATATATTGAAAATAAACTCTTTACCGTGAAATACACGTACTCTATTTCAATGAAACTAAAAGGAAGCTCATATGGTCTCAAGAATTATAGTAGTTCTAGTGGCACTTTTGTTCTGACTTGTAGGCATATAAGATATTGACCTCGCAAGTCGCAACCTTTGTTAAATTGCATGATTCAAAAAAAGTAAGAAACCATCTTTGAAGAGGGAATGGGTCAATCCAATATTAGGCTAAGTCAAGCCAGTTACCAGTCAATATTTTCCACATCTGACGCCTTCTTCTCAGTTATATTTCGTTGGTATAAATAAGACTCCACAAACCTATCCAACTCCATTCTCAACCTCTCATCCTCCAAAGACAGAAAATAACCACATACAACCTCAATCAAATGGCTTCCCTACAAGCTTCACCTTTCACACTCTCTTCTTCTTCAAAGAAAATCAGTGCTGCCATTCATCTCCCAAAACTTCCAAGAGTCCCTTTGTCAGTTCCAAAAATTCCAACAACAACTGTGGTTGAGGAATTGAACATAAGGGCTGGGTTTACAAAAACGGTCCCAATTGATGTTGAATCATACAACTCCAATAGTATTGCAAATACCCAACTCTATGCTCTTTTAGAAGCCGTAGCTGATAGGGTAGAGATGCACAATAACATTGGAAAGCAGCGTGACAATTGGAACACCCTTCTTTTGAACTCCATCAATATGATAACTCTTACTGCTGCAACCTTAACTGGTGTTGGAGCAATTGGAAGCGCTGGAATGCCTCTATTGGCTTTGAAATTATCGTCCGCGCTATTGTACTCTGCAGCCACAGGATTGTTGCTTATAATGAACAAAATTCAGCCCTCACAACTAGCCGAGGAACAACGCAATGCTACAAGATTGTTCAAGCAACTCCAAAGCCAAATCCAAACTATCCTCACACTTGGCTCTCCAACTCAAGAGGATGTGAAAATTGTGATGGAAAAGGTCTTGGCTCTTGATAAAGCCTTCCCACTTCCCTTGCTCGGAGCAATGCTAAAAAAGTTTCCTTCAAAATTTGAACCTGCTGTTTGGTGGCCTTCAACACAATCTCAGAACAAAGCCAAAGCAGAAGAAGGTAAATTTCATAAGATGGAAAAGAATGGTTGGAGTGAGGAGCTGGAAGTTGAAATGAGAGATGTAATTGAAGTGGTGAAGAGAAAAGACATTAAAGACTATGTAAGGCTAGGCAACTTGGTGTTGAAGATCAACAAGATTTTGGCTATCTCAGGCCCATTACTCACTGGCATTGCCGCCATAGGTTCCACTTTTGTGGGTAATGGATCATGGGCAGCGATAATAGCAGTGGCTGCTGGGGCATTAGGAAGTGTTGTTAATACTTTTGAGCATGGTGGGCAAGTTGGAATGGTGTTTGAGATGTATAGAAACTCCGCTGGCTTCTTTCGCCTATTGGAAGAATCAATCGAAGGCACTCTTGAAGAAAAAGATTTGGAAAAAAGAGAGAATGGGGAGTTGTTTGAGATGAAGATGGCTTTGAAGTTTGGAAGAAGCTTGTCACAGCTAAAAGAACTTGCACGAAAATCTGCTTATTCTCGAAGAGAGGGAACTTCAATTGATGAATTTGCAAGCAAACTTTTCTAATTTTAGTTCTGCACAGACATATTCTTTGATTCTTTTGACAAACAAAATTTTTGTATATCCATGTAACATTGAAAAGGGTTTACTTTGATTCTTTGTAAACTCAATGAAATACTGAAAATGTTTTCATCCTATCTGATACGGCTAAAGGCCTTCCATTTAGAAAGGGATTGTACAGATGCAGGAATTTGAAATATAACAGAGTTTCAAATACAAATGACTCTATCCTAAGTTTGAAAATACAAATAACTCTATCCTATCTTATCATAATCTAGAGTTGTTACAATTTATATTTCGTATATCATAACTAGAATATAGCTTGTGATTAGCTCTGATCCTTAACACACCCCCGCAGCCTCAACTGTACCGGAAGAACATTGAGGTTGGTTCAAAGAAGAGCAAATCTAGATGAAGACAGGGGCTTGGTAAAGATGTCAGCTAGTTGATCTTTACTATACAAAAAATGAATGACAAGTGAGCCATTAGCAACCATATCCCTGACAAAATGAAAATCAATCTCAACATGCTTTGTTCGAGCATGGAAGACAGGATTGGAAGATAAATAAGTTGCGCCAATGTTGTCACACCATAAAACTGGAGACCTAGGTACAGGGGTACCAAGCTCATATAAAAAACCCATGCAACCATTTAACTTCAGCAGCTGCATGCCTGCATCCGCAAGAGCTTTGTACTCAGCCTCGGTGCTGAACCTAGCCATGGTCTTTTGCTTTTTACAGCCCTAGGAAATAAGATTATCACCATGAAAAACATAAAAAACCCCCAGTTGAGTGCCGATCATCACGATAGCCAGCCCAATCAGCATCAGAAAAGGCTTGGAGGGTATTGAACTTAGAGCATTTGAGCTGAAGACCATGATGCATGAACCGTTTGTTTAAGATAACGCAGAAGGCGTTTGACAGATTGCCAGTTAAGTGATGTGGGGCAATGCATTATGCATATATTGGGATAGCTTGTTAACAGTGAAACTAATGTCAGGACGAGTAAGAGAATGATAATGTAGAGCCCCAACAGTACTTCTATATAAAATGACATCATCAAGAGGATCCTCTTCAAACGTAGATAAACTTGTGAATTGAGCCATAGGAGAACTGTAACGCGCCAGGCTTTTAAAAATAACAAAAAAATGGGTCAGATTTTTTTTATGGCTCACAAGTGCCCACCTACCCAACTTGTTCCCACCACTCATTTCACAAATATCTCATTCTCTCCCTCTTTAACCGGTCATGCCTCCTTACTTTGTTCTCATTTCTTTTTCATTTCACATAAACACAGACACAAACGCTCTTCACACTTCTCTCCGCTCTCTCACCTTTGCTCACTCCACCACCATATTCACCATTTTTCCGGCAAGGTTTATTAGAAAACTCCATAGAAAGAAGCGCTCGCTCATCTCTTTTATTTGAGGTAAAAAATTTTAATTTTTTTTTGTGAGTTTATATGCTTTTATTAGAGTCTTTCTTTATCTAACTTTGATAATGATATCCATGTGATTTATGAGTAATGGAAGTAATATTCACGTGTTTATATATATGAGTTTTGTCTTGGTGAATTTATTTGATGATTGGGTTTATAATTTTTACAATAGTGGCTATCTAAGTGGTGAAGATTTGGAGGATTTGACTTTTAATGTGAAATAGATGACAAGTATAATTTTTATTGATTACTTGGAGCTAGTTAAAGATTCAAATCATTTGTCTTGAAAAATATTATGATTTTGGTGTCATGGATCTCTTGATGGTATTATATAAATCTTGTGGGAAGTACTTATTAAGTGTTAAGGTTTTGATGTTAGAGACGATACCTTGAATAACTTTTGAATATAAATTATATGACTTGTAAATTAATTTGTTAAGAAACTTTGAAAGTAAAATACATTATTTACGAGGTTAAATACTTAGGTTTGCTTAATTAATTGATTATTTAGCAATTTCTAATTCATAACTAGATGCAATGTCAAGTCTTATGCTTATTGTGATAGGTTTGTTTGGTATTGTTTATGTTTTAGCTAATTTCTTTGGAGCTTAGAGAATTAGGCTTTAATGAGTTGTAAGGTAAGTAGCTTCTTAATGAGATTTTTAAAAGGGAATCATTATTGCACTAAAGTATTTTATAGTTAAATCCATTTTGGAACATTATTCATGGTTTTTCTAAAACGTACTATGTGTACTATTATTGTTAATCATTTATGGAAAACGCATAAAGCATTAAAAGTGCATCATATTTCTTATTGCATATGGAAAAATGTATGATTTGTTAGCATGGAAAAGATTAGTATCTTTAATTAAATTCTTGATAATAGATTTTATGGATTTATTGTATTATTTGAAAGATTTAAAGATGTTTTATCTTGACTTGTGATATTTGGAAAATTGATACAAAATTTTCTTTACTATAAATGAGTTTGAAGGCTTTGAGAACCTTGTGAATATATTTGGTATTTTAAAGGTTTTTGTGAAACTACTTAAAATTGAATTGTATTTTGATTTCATGTAAACTGTGAGCTCTTCATATTTTAGCCTTAGGTTGTGACGTGATTACCCAGCTAGATACTATAGTCTGTGTGACATTAATATCTTAGCTCTCTTTTTTGTGATGGTTATGAGTTCCAGATTTATGTCGGTGATGAGTTTCGGCTTTGTGTGGGCGATGAGTTCCTGCTTTGTGTCGGCAATTGTCATGTGGCCATGGGTTGGAATTTTGGTTTTGGAATAGTGTTATTATTGCTCACAGTATATAAATGTAGTATTATGTTGAGATATTTCGAAGAAACTTTGTGCTATGTTGTTTCAAGCATTCTTGTCATACCATTACTGAATAGATTTTTCAGAAATCAAATTGAAATTCTCAAAGTATAACATGTTTTGTAAAATTCTCATTATCATGAGACTTGCCTTTTCCCCACTCCCATTAATTATGCTACTTACTGGGCTCTGTTTCATTCTAATCTTTTACAAACTTTTTTAGAGTAGGCAACAATCATTTTGAAACAGGTTTTTGTGGCTAGCAGTAGTTAGACTAATTTTTGATGGAGTCTGGACTGTTGTGATGGTGATAGTTAGATGATGTACATCCTAGAGTAGGCTTCACTCATTTTTTTGTATCTAATAGTGGTGATGACTTTTATTCCCTTTAATGGAACAAGTTGATGATATGTAATTATATTTAATCAGACCTCCAGTCTTTTATGCCCAATGGTCCTTGTAATTATTGCATAGAGTTCTGACTTACTTTGGGAGTATCAATAATAAAAATTTTATAATAATTCTTGATGTTGGTACTTTGATAATGAATTTTGAATTGAATTGTCAAAAATGAAAAATTAACAGGTACTCTCAAGATGTTTTTCTTACGTTTTGGACCCTTTTAGGCTTGGGGCGTGATAAGAACTAATAGGCTTAGCCTCCAACATCTTGGTTTTCTTTAAGAGATCAATAACGTATCTTTTCTAAAATGGATAGGCCCTTTTAGAATTTCCACAACTTCTACACCAAGAAAGAAGTTAAGATTGCCCAGGTCCTTAATAGCCAAATCAGATTTCAGATGACGAAGAAGATCATCAATGGCTGAAGGTTGAGAGGCAATAACAATAAGATCATCCACATAAATGAGAAAATAAATTGTTACAGTAGCACTATGATAAATGAACAAAGAAGAATCAGACCTTGATCCCCGAAATCCTAAGGCAAGTATATGAGAGGTATGGCCAGAAAACCATGCTCTAGGAGACTGCCTTAATCCATAGAGAGCTTTTATTTAACTTGCACACATGATTAGGGAATTGGGGATGTGAAAAACCCAGAGGTTGAGACATATAAACATCTTCAAATAAATGGCCATGTAAGATTGCATTCTAATCTTCAAATTGATGAATAACCCAGCCTCTCGAAACAGCAAGAGAGAATTGTACATACCATGGTTGGTTTAATAACAGGACTGAAAGTCTCACCAAAATCCATGCCAGGTACTTGATGAAATCCCTTAGCCACAAGACAAGCTTTGTAGTGTTCAATGGAGCCGTCTGCGTGTTGCGTAATTCAAAATACCCATTTACATGAGGAGGAACAAGTACGCAAGTTTGGTTTTTGAGTAAGGCATTAAACTCGAGATTCATAGCAGCACGCCAATTTGGGTCTTTCACAGCCAAAGTGTAACATGTTGGCTTAGGGCAAGAGACAATATCAATAGATTTGGCAAGCAGTGCGCTTGGAAGAGGATACTGAACCGTGTCATCGGTAAATTTCTTGGGCTTGACTATATGGTTCTTGGATCGAGTAACCATGGGATGAGAAGGTGGTTGGTCGGTGGCTGGAGAAGGATTTTGTGTCATTGGGATGATGTGGGTAGAAGCTGGGAAACTTTGCATGGCTTGAACGCTTTCTGTTTGATCAAGGGTAATAGGAGAGGTATGGTCCGAACTTGGTGGGCCGAGTGGGGCAGCTTCTTGGGCCGAAGTAGTAAGTGAGTTTGATACTAAAGAAGGAAGCCCAACAAATAATGGAACTGCTCTCAGTAGATGGCCGTACCTGAAAAACAGATGTATTTGAAAGTGTAGTGAGTTGATTGTGTGGTGAAATAGATTGGGTAAAGGGAAATTGTGTTTCACTGAAAAAGACATCACAAGAGATATAAACACGATTTGAGGGAACATGTAGACATTTATAGCCTTTGTGAAGCAAACTATAACCAAGAAAAACACACTGAGTTGAGCGTGATTGAAGTTTATTAGAATTATAAGGCCTTAAATTATGCCAACATTCACAACCAAAAACATGCAAGAAATTATAATTAGGAATTTGGTTAAAAAGTTTTTCAGAAGGAGATAAATTTTTGTGAGTGGAAGATGGAAGTCGATTAATAAGATAGCGAACAGTCTGAAAAGCATCATCCCCAAATTGAAGAGGAAATTTTGCATATTACAGTAAAACTATACCTATTTTCACCACATGACAATGTTTACGTTCTACAACTCCATTTTGTTGGTGTGTGTGAGGACAAGAAACACGATGGGTAATGCCACAATTTTGCAAAAATTTGTTTAGAGAACGATATTCACCACCCCAATCAGATTGAACCATTTTAATTTTTTGATTAAAGTACCGCTCAACATATTTTTGCCATTTAATAAAAATAGGGAGCACATCACTTTTATTCATCACTAGTTGCTGACCTACGCGATGTGTGAAAATATATAATTATTTTTAATATGATATAATCCATAATTTGTTCTCTCTAAAATTTATTGATGATAATTTGTTCTCATAAAAAATTGAACTATTTTTAAAGTTCTTTTTGGTCCAAATCTCTATTTCTACAAATATATCATATTATTATTATTATTATTATTATTATAGATTTGATATTTATAACCCAATAATAATGGAGGGACATGCCAATACAATGTTAGATTTCTGCTTTTTCTTCACGTGATAAGATTGTATCACATTTTAATTCTTTTGAATTTTTAGGTGCACCCTTTGTACTAGCTACATGCATCATTAATTCCTAAAAATGATGTCTAGTTAGTTGCCAACAGAAAAGGATAAAACCAAAAAAAAAAAAAAATTAAATAAAGTAAGGCTTAATAGGTTAATATCATTATTTACAAAAACTTATTTACAGTAAGGTAAATAAATAAAATATGTTTTAAACAAACCTTACATCTGCAAAATGTTCAAATTTAATAAACTCTCACTTAATACCAATTTCCATCAAAGACCAAATTGTCAAATAGTAATGTGCAATTGATTCCACCCATGTCCACTACATATTCATCAATGTGTCCATATACAAACCACCACTTGTCATTAAATTCATTTTATCAATGTTCTGAATTTCCATAGAAAATCAAAATAGTGAGTATACAAATTATAACTAAGTGAGTCACTTGTATTGCCATGACATTGTGGTCAAAGTTGGTGGCAAATTTGTTTAACTCAACCAATTGTTTTTGCTTTGGAGAAGATGGCTATTAGCATTTTAGGTCATGAACTTTAAATGGGTATGGGAAATTATCAGATTGTATTAGCTACTATGCCCTATCAACGCTTAGATGGCAAAAAATGCTACATCAGCTTTTAAAAATATTTTTTTTTTTGTACTAATTTTTTTTCCTTTCTTTATTTTTCCTTTCTACTTTCTTACATTTTCTTAAATCAAGCAGAATTTCATTTTCTTTCTCCCAATGTTCTTCTCAAACCCAGAATATGTAGTTACTTGAGGAGTTTTTGGAAGATACATATAAACTTAACAATTAAGACATATGTAGAATGAGATCACCAACACTCATTATTTTATCTCTAAAAGCATCCTTCAACTCGTTAGCAAGTAAATATCTAAGTACAAGCACTATATGTGCACAAAATTGAATCATTTGAGAATCTCCATGAGGCCTTGATAGAAACCACAATACCAATCAACCAACTAAATTATTCTAAACAGGAAGATTGCTGTATTAATATTTCCAAGCATAATACCCATAACAAAATAGGACCTACATTCAAACACCAAAATCACTACACCTACAAAGAAATATACAACAAGAGAACCCCAAAATTGAAACCCATTTCTAGTCCATGTACCCATTTTGCAAATCTTGCCCAAAACAAAACTCATTTCACAAATTGGTGGAGGTAGTAGATAGTCATTTATTTACCACAGACCCAACAAAGTTCATTCGAATCAAAGTTGAGATCCTCAAATCATTGATAAAAATATTTTTTTTTACTTGTTTCTCTAACTCAATTCTTAGAGAAAAACAAAAATCAAAACCAAAACATCATGTTAAAGTTAATTATCAATTAGAAAAACATAATAGCAAACATATTTAGAGTAACATTCATGTAGTCTCAAGAAGGGCAACTACAAAGTAATTTATAACAAACATGATCAAATGCCCAACTGAAATCAATTTTGAAAAAGCTAAAAATACTTTTGAATATTTTTGAGATCATGAAAACTCAAACTTGTTCATCATAAAATCCCAAAATTGAATTACATTATCAGATGGAAATAAACAAATAAAAATAAGAATAATAAAAATAACGAAACTCAGTTTGAGTTCATACCCTTTAGACATGAGCTAATAATGTTCGCCTCTCATGTGCTTCAGTTTCATTCACAAGCTCTAAAGTCAGTCCCTTCTCTTGCACTCATTTGATTGGGTTTTGGCAATGAACTTGAGCCATGACCAAAAGAACGTGAAAAACACTTAAAAAAATTTGTGGAGAGAAAACACTTGAAAATTTATAAAGAAAAAAAAAAAAAGGAGGTGAGGAGTTGAGGAGGTTGCAATCTACCAATGACTATCACAATTCCATATAATAACGGAAAACAATTGAAAATTTATAAAGAAAAAAAAAAGTTTAGGAGATTGCAATCTACCAATGACTATCAGAATTCCATATAATAATGGCATCTGAAGAGTCTGGGCTAATGAAAAGACACATAGTAAAGTTGGAAACAGAGTAACACCTACATTTAAAGAGATGCTCAATAAATGTCAATTGGCAAATAAAAAAATTAAAAATTAAAAAAAGAAAATAAACAATGATGTGGCGCTAATGTGACTTAACTGGAGCGTAGCAACAATAAATTTTACGCTTCAGCTTTTAGATATATATAGATGAGATAAAGCCAAGTATAATGACTTTATGCATCCAAGAAAGAGATATAATATTTAGAGCCAGATTTAGAACAAATAGGAGAGGGGCCCCATACATCAGTATAAATTAATTCCAAAGGAAAATTAATTTGAATACAGGATAACGAAAATGGAAGCTATTTACTCTTAGAACTGAAACAAGCAAAACAAGGGAGAACAAATTTATTTGAACTAAATGGCAAGCTAAATTTGGAAAGAACATGACAAACAATACGAAAAGCAGGATGTCCCAAGTGTGAGTGCCACTGATCTGGAGAAGTACGTTCACCAACAAAAGCAAATGACGACGAAGGCATTTTATTGAAAGCAGAAGGAAATAGGTACAAACCATCTCTACTCAGCCCGCACAGCAGAACTTTCTCCGTTGTTTGATCCTTCACAATGAAATAAGTGGGGTGAAACTCAATGGATGTATTAGTATCAGTGATAAATTTATGAATAAAGATCAAATTTTTGGTAATATGAGGAACATGTAACACATCATGTAAAATAAAAGAGGAAGTTGGAGTTGATAATTTAGTAGAACCAATGTGTTTAACACTCAAACCAAGACCATTACCAATTTGAATTTGTACAAAACCTTGATACTCATCTGCCCTCACATTCAAGCTAGCAAGATCAGCTGTGAGATGGTGTGTGGCACCAAAATCTGGGTACTAGTTGAGATCAGAGGCAGACTGAGGAGTTGTGAGCAGAGCGTGCATATTTGTGGACTCAGTGGAGTAGGAATTATCATACCAATGATAGCAGTTGAGGGCTGAATGACCTGTCTTGTTGCACACCTAGCAGATTGGATGATTTGCAGAGGAAGAATTTGAATTTCCACATCCACGCCGCCGGCCTTGATTATTTTTCTGGTTAGGGGAGGATGGGCCCGGCTAGATGGAGAGAGAGTTGTGCCGACCACCACAACCCCCACACGAATTTCCGTGACCTGCTAAGTTTGCTTTAGCAAATGCAAGATCGACAGTTGGCTGCTGCTGTTCAAGACAAATTTCATGAGCTAATAAATGCCCATACAAGTCTTCAATGGATAGATGATCAACCCTTGTAGTCACTGATGTGACAAACGAATCATGGTCTGATCCAAGACCAGCTAGCAGAAAAGAGATGACTTCAAAATCATTTAGGGGCCGACCAATGATAGCAAGTGTCTCAACCAGTGTAGTGAACTAGTGAAAATAATCAGCAATAGAAGAATTGCATTTCTTTAAAGTGGCGAGCTGATAGTGGATTTGCATTGTTTTAGCCCTGGATTGGGAGGTGAACATGCATTCTAATGCTTGCCAAACTTCACGAGAGGTGGTACATTTGACCACGAGCTAGAATCTTCTCAGAGAGAGAAAAAATAATAGCACTGAGTATCATTTGATCTTGCAAATGCCAGTGCTGGAATTCTAAGTTTTGGAGAGCTTGAGTGTCACCATCAGCTTCAACAGTGATGACCTGAGGTGGAAAAGGTGTGGTTCCATCAAGGTAGCCATAGAGATGTTGCCCTTTCAGGTAAGGGACAATCTGTGCTTTCCACAGTAAGTAGTTGTCACGGGTCAATTTGATGGTGATCAGATGATGACTAGTGGTATCTGTGGTGGGAGAAGGAGAAGCAGCGGTGTTGATAGTGGAGGCTGAGGAAGACGAAGAAGCCATTGAAAAAAAGACGAAGTCACAATAGCTTTGATACCACGTAAACTCAATAATATACTGAAAATGTTTTTAGCCTATCTGATACGGCTAAAAGCCTTCCATTTATAAAGGGATTGTACAGATGTAGGAATTTGAAATATAACAGAGTTTCAATACAAATGACTCTATCCTATCTTGAGTTTGAAAATATAAATAACTCTACCCTATCTTATCATAATCTAGAGTTGTTACAATTTGTATTTCGTATATCATAACTAGAATAGAGCGGGTGATTAGCTCTGATCCTTAACATTCTTTGATTCTTTCCAACAATTATACTCTTTTGTATAACGATATAACACACAATACAAAAAGGTTGAGTCACAAATTTTACACTATATCTTGCTAGTCTTCTAAAATCACATTTCTTAGTTTCTAGATTTTAACAACCCGTAATACTGAAGTTGTTGAACAGCCAAGTTGCAAATATATAATAATAATATTTAATATTTTATGCGCTAGATGAAAGTGAGATTTCAATATATAGTTGTCTAGAAAATTATGGACCAATTGTTGAATAGTCAAGCAGACTATTCAACAAATATGAGTTGAATTTGATGACTTTGATTATCTTAAAAGTTAAACTTCTTACATGCAAACTATTTTACACAATTTTACAAATACCAAAAAAACAATTAAAACTGTGACTTAAAGTCACGATTTTCACAATTTTTATTGTTTTTTGGAATATGTATAAAACTTTATAAAACAGTTTATGTGTAACAACTAATAAACATTATATCTAAACTTTTGACTTTACAAACACAAGAATTCATAGCATTATAATGAGAATAAAAGCCATAATATATATATATATATATATATATATATATATATATATATATATATATATATATATATATATATATTGTTGTTTTTATTATCTTTCGATATGGTTTTTATTTTATTTTTAAGTTTAGTATGAGAAAACTCAAATGTTGAACATCTATATATATCATTTGACCCAAAGATACAAGAACCTCATTTTTTTTTTTTTTGGTTGGGGGGGATGCGCTTTTGCCCTTATTTTTTAAAATATCTAGCAAAATGTCTCTGTTTTAAAACTATAAAGCACCGTGTCTATATTTTGAAACTCGATTTAAAAAAAAAAAAATTTGAGTAACAGGTGGAATTTAATATTAGCAATGTCGAGTTCTATGCATATTTTGCCAATTAATTTTTGACGATATACATATAACTCGATTTTGAAAATATCGAATTTTATACAGAACTTGATTTTGTTATTATTTTTTTTTTAAGAAAAAAAAAAAAAAAGAAACAAGGACATTTTGTTAAATAGTTTCAAGACATGTCCACCAAGGGCAAAAGCCCATTTTCCCCGAACCTCATGTCAATCATTATTATTATTTTTTTAATGTAGTATTTGTTGCATATATTGACTTAGGTTGGGTTTGGATTCACGTTTTGAGTTTTGCGTTTGCATTTTACTCTTTTTTTTTTTTTTCAAGCCGCATTTTAGTGGGACTTGAGCAGTTACGGCTACTGTTCATGAACAATAGCCGCAACTTTTGACCAAGTCTTCCGTAAACAGTGCATCCATGTACTGTTTATGAACTCATAAACTTCACTTTTCAGCAACTTTTTCATTAAAAATGGGTCTCACGGTACTATTCACACATTTAAAAATGATTTTGCTACAGTGTTTTCAGTTTTCAGTTTTCAGTTTCAGTAAAATAAGTTATACCCAAACAGACCCTTAAAATCACGTTCTTAATTATAATTGGCTGTGTGTGTGTGTTACACGCACTGCATGCAATAAGTTTTTTCCTTCAAAAAATGACCTAAAGTTAAATAGTTCATTGCACTCGTCATAGAGGTCCAACAAGTCCAGGCAGAAATTCATGCATATTTTAGTATAAAAATCTATTTTTTATTTATTTATTTTATATATTTACTTTTTTAAATACCTCACATTAGGTTATTTATTTGACTATTTTACTCTACATTTTATTAAAATAATAATTTTTCTTTATTTTTTTAATTGTTTTTCTTTCTTCACACACAACCACCATCCACTCTCTTCTTTCATCCTTAGAATACATAAAGAAAGAATAAAACACTAAATGCAAAATTAATAGTGTCAGTATAAATTTATACGGTTACTGTAACAATCTTATAATTTTACATAACTTTGCATAGTCTGTGGATGAATCTTTGGTTTGACTAGCTAAACTGTGGTATTTTTCTACTATACAAGCACTTGCACTAATACAAATGCTCTAAAGCCAATCCGAATACAAATGCCCATCAACCTCAAGCTTTTTAAAATTATGCAAAGACCCGTGAAGTTTATTAAAATTATGTAATTTGCCACATATTTATATGTATTATCAAAGTATCCTAAGCTTTAAAAAAAAAAAAATAAAAAAAAAAAAAAAAAAAAAAAAAAAAAAAAAACCCTATCCCTATCCCTATCCCTATAGATGACAAAATTTATGAACATGCCCTTGAAACCTTCGAATCACAAAAGCATAAGATTTATCCTGGATTAAAAAAAAAAAAAAAAAAAAGGCTAAAATACCTTTTGAGGCCAAAGAAATACCAAACTAACCCCAAATTACACCAAAATGTCTTAAATATTCTTGAGATGACAAAAATGGCCAAATTAACTCCAAATTTTACCAAAAATTTTAAATACCCTACAATCTCCAGAATCACCAAATGCGAAAACTAGCTACAATCAATTTTTTTTTTTTTAAAAAACAAAAATATATATTACAAACTCATAAAAAATGTGACTATTGTCACCTTAACAATATAATAAATTATTTTTTAAATAACGTTTTTTTATTTGTGATTAAGAATTGAAATATTAATTTACAAAACTTATATAATATATTTTGTAAATAGGTATAATATCACTCCTAAAAGGGTAAAACTTTGCACTACAAAGCATATAACTTAATAACTTAATGTTGACAATGCGGACAATTTGGTGAAGCAGTTTTCAAACTATAATTCTTTAAAGTACAATTTTTTTCTTAAAAACAAATCACTTTTCAAAAATTTTATAAATCAGTTTTTCTGAACGGGATGGCATTATATATATATATATATATATATATGTGTGTGTGTGCGTGTGTATGTATGTATGTATGTATATATCTCCCATTTGCAATATACTGTCATATAAAGTTTTTAAATCTCTTTTTAGCTTCTCAAGAAACAACCTTAAACTTTTCTAAATATTTTTTTGAGAAGAAATCTTTTCAAAATAGGTTGTTTGTCATTGCATCGAATATATTAATACATTAGAAGCAAATCTTTCAAAGAACGAATTTTATTCAAATCAGTTGAAATGTATTTTCATTCAAAGTATATTGAGCATGCCCATAGGAACTTCTTTCAACTAAACATTAATTGTCGGTGGACATGTCTTGAAAATTAATTTACACAATAATTTTTATTAGTCATAATTGATAAATGATAGGCTATGTTCAATTACATAGCGTAACTTAAATAAGTTTAACCCATGCACTTTTAGATTGAAAAGTAAATGATATTTGAATGATATATAATATTAATATGAAAAAAAAAAAAAAAAACGGTGGAATTGACAAAAGAATAATCTAGAATAAAGTTATGGAATGATGTGAATTTAACTTAAAATCATACAAAGCAAAATACTTATTTGCAACTCGGCCTCAACCCATGGTGAAGGACCCTAATTTGTTGCTCTAGTTCATCAAATTAAACCATATCAAGCATTTGGAAACACTAAATAGAGTCATAGAGTCATAATGGTTGTCGTGTGTAAATAAAGAGAAACAATTTTTTTTAAAAAAAATTGATATTTTAATAAAATGTAATGTAAAATAGACAATCTAATGTGAGTATTTTAAAAAATGAGTATATAAATTAGAAAAAGTAAAATCTTGAGTTAAAATATACATAAATTTTTGCACGAACTAATACAAATACTCTAGTGTTGGAAATGAGATGCACATCTATAAATTGTCCCACTAATTCATGACATTACCATTTGAATGAATGAACATTGAAGTTCAAGCGTCAAGCATATTTGAAGTTAATAAATTTTGAAGTAATTGAAAGTACTCATTTGTAAAGCCTATACATGCCTATAGACATTTCAAAAACAGTAGACAGATTTAATTTATATATAAAGATAGAAATTGACTTAAAAATTTATAAGTATGTAAAAAAAGATTATTTTTATTTATTAATACTTATAAATTAAGTATATATCACAAGTAAAAATAAATTTTTTTAATTTTTTTTATAAATAGAATAAATTCTTAAATGTGAAATAGACGTCCTCTATTTCAATCAAAAGAAAACGATGCTCATATTTGTTCTGACTTGTAGATATATAAGTTATTGACCTCGCAACCTTTGTCAAATTGCATGTTGCAGTAAAAGTAAGGAACCAACTTTGAAGAGGGAATGGGTCAGCCAATATTAGGCTCAGTCAAGACAGTTACCGGTCAATATTTTCTACATCTGACCCCTTCTTATCAGTTATGTTTCGTTGGTATAAATAGGACTCCACAAACCTATCTACCTCCAATCTCAACCTCTCATCCTTCAAAGACAAAGAAAAGAACCAAATAGACAACCTCAATCAAATGGCTTCCCTACAAGCTTCACCTCTCGTACTCTCTTCTTCTTCAAAGAAAATCTGTGCTGCCATTCCTCTCCCAAAACATCCAAGAGTCCCTTTGTCAGTTCCAAAAATGCCAACAAGAATTGTGGTTGAGGAATTGAACAAAAGGGCTGGGTTTACAAACACAGTCCCAATGACAAAACCAATTGATGTTGAATCATACGACTCCACTAGTATTGCAAATACCCAACTCTATGCTCTATTAGAAGCCGTAGCTGACAGGGTAGAGATGCACAATAACATTGGAAAGCAACGTGACAATTGGAACACCCTTCTTTTGAACTCTATCAACATGATAACTCTTACTGCTGCAACCGTAACTGGTGTTGGAGCAATTGGAGGCGCTGGAATGCCTCTATTGGCTTTGAAATTATCGTCCGCGCTATTGTACTCTGCAGCCACAGGATTGTTGCTTATAATGAACAAAATTCAGCCCTCACAACTTGTGGAGGAACAACGTAACGCAACAAGATTGTTCAAGCAACTCCAAAGCCAAATCCAGACTATCCTCACTCTTGGCACTCCAACTCAAGAGGATGTGAAAATTGTGATGGCAAAGGTCTTAGCTCTTGACAAAGCCTTCCCACTTCCCCTGCTAGGAGCAATGCTTGACAAGTTCCCTTCAAAGTTTGAACCAGCTGTTTGGTGGCCTTCAAAACAATCCCAGAACAAAACCAAAGCACAAGAAGGTAAATTTCTTAAGATGGAGAAGAATGGTTGGAGTGAGGAGCTGGAAGTTGAAATGAGAGATATTATTGAAGTGGTGAAGAGAAAAGACATTAAAGACTATGCAAGGCTAGGCAACTTGGTGTTGAAGATCAACAAGATTTTGGCTATCTCAGGCCCATTACTCACTGGCATTGCTGCCATCGGTTCCACTTTTGTGGGTAATGGATCATGGGCAGCGATAATAGCGGTGGCTGCCGGGGCATTAGGAAGTGCTGTTAATGCTTTTGAGCATGGTGGACAAGTTGGAATGGTGTTTGAGATGTATAGAAACAACGCTGGCTTCTTTCGCCTATTGGAAGAATCAATTGAAGGCACACTTGAAGAAAAAGATTTGGAAAAAAGAGAGAATGGGGAATTGTTTGAGATGAAGGTGGCTTTGAAGTTTGGAAGAAGCTTGTCACAGCTTAAAGAACTTGCACGAAAATCTGCTTATTCCCGAAGAGAGGGAACTTCAATTGATGAATTTGCAAGCAAGCTTTTCTAATTTTAGTTCTGCAAATAGTTTTTCTTTGACTGTTTGATTCTTCTGACAAACAAAATTTTTGTATAACCATGTAACATTGAAATGGGTTAACTTTGATTCTTTGATTCTTTCTAACAATTGTACTCTTTGTATAACTATATAACATACAATACAAAAAGGTTGAGTCACAAATTTTACACTAAATCTAGCTAGTCTTCTAAAATAACATTTCTTAGTTTCTGGATTTCAACAACCCGTAATAATGAAGTTGTTGAACAGCAAGTTGCAAACATATATTAGTATTATTTAATATCTTAAGCGCTTGATGAAAGTGACATTTCTGGAATATATAGTTGACCAGAAAATTATGGACCAATTAATTGTTGAATAGTCAAGCAGACTATTCAAGAAATATGAGCAGAATTTGGTGGCTTGAAAAGTTAAACTTGTTGCGTAGTTTTACACCGTTTTATAAATATCCAAAAAAGCAATTAAAACTAAAACTTTATAAAATTAATAAACACTGTATCTAAAATTTTGAATTTTCAAATACAAGAATTCACAACATTATTGAAGAGAATAGAAGCCATATATATAAAATTAGAATCAAACAAAGATCAAGATTAAAGAGCATTTTTATCATCATATATGTTTTTGTTTTTATTATCTTTCTATAGGATTTTTATTTTATTTTATTTTATTTTAAGTTTAGTATGCAAAAATTCAAAAGTTGAACATCAAAATATATCATTTGAACCAAAGATAGAAGAAGCCCGTGTCAGTCATATTTGAAAAAAAAAAAAAAAAAAAGTAGTATTTGCTGCATACATTGACTTAAAGTCACGTTTTCAATTATAATTGGTTGTGTTTACACGCTTACATATATGCAACAAGATTTTTTCTTTAAAAAAAGACCTAAAATTCAATGGTTCATTAGTGACAAGCTCTGATATTGTTTAAATATGTTCTCTCTGCAAAACCAAAGCATCCCTCGATCTGCCTCCTTCATCATCTTCCTTGTCATCAACCTAAAAATAAAAAAAATAAAAAAATAAAAACCGAGGCAAACTAATACACAGAAAAGCTCCATTTAAGAACATGAAAACCACTCACATATAAGACCAACCACCATCATAACTCCCTCACGATGGAATTAGAAAATCCCAAAAATTCAAAAGAAACCCCACACAGACAAAACTGGTTCTATCAAGCCAACCGTAACAACAACAACAATAACATAGAGCAGTAGAGGTGGTATGCAAGGAAGGTGAAAGATATAATAAAAAAGAGCGGATATAGAAAAGAAGCATCAAAGTGGAAGTGGGCAATAAGAACAAGCAACACAGAGACTACTTCCATCTTCTTTGATCAAGCATGTAACACTGATGAATTCTTTTTCCTTCCCTGCAACTCTGCAAGTATTGCCATATTGGAATAATACGCTAGTGCACCACGCATCAACACACAGATTCACACAAACATTGCACAATATCAAATATCATTTTCAATGTTAAAACAAAGCCCATAAGTTCATTTTCCATATTAAAACAAAGCCCATTACTGGCCCATAACCCATTTCAGTGTAAAAATTCCCTTTTAGCCCATACATATTAAACCCAAAGTTGGTAGGCTTTTTTCACTTGGAATTTCCAGCTTGTGAGTAAGGCCAGGCCGAATAAGTTTTTCCTTAGGGTAGACATATGCTTCTTTCAATAGTTAAACATTTAAAAAAATGTGTTAAATTAGGGTTCATTTGGTTTAGCTTTTGTATGCTGTTTAGAGTAGACCTATCATATTTTGGTATTTAGAGAATAATAGATATTTTTCTTGATTTTGCATGCTATTTAGAGATATGATTGCATGAAATTTGATTATCAATGTTGTGGGATGGGATGCGTGGTCACGTGTTTAGTACTCGTCTTCACAGGTTATTATTGACAAAGGATCTAGTTCTCAAAAGTTGTTAGTAAAATCAGTTGGTTTAATTGTTTTGCATTGTATCAAGGGAGACAAAGGATCAAGTTCTCAAAAGTTTTGCATGACGTACAAAATCGGCTGTCAACATCTAAAATTAAACAGAAGCATAGTTAACCATTATAATTATACATTATTATAATTTCAAGTGAGCAAGAACAAAGTACGAATTCTTCTCTTCAAAAAAAAAAAAAAAGTACGAATAGGGTTTAATTAGAGCCCCTATAACTTCAAGAGCCATGATATAATATTTAATGTCCATTTGGGAATAGTTTATTTAGCTGAAATTGAAAATTTTTTGCTAAAAGTACTATAGATAAAGGTAAAAGTTAGTTGAAATAGAACACTGAAGCCTATGAATAATACTAAAAATGCAATAAAACCCATGAATAATAACAAAAATAAGCTAAATAATTAAATAAGCTGGCTTTTTAAATCATGCCAAACGCAACCTTAATTTTATTGTATTTAAGTACACAAATGAAACATAATACCTCATGCCAAACTACAAATGACAAATATTAGAATCAAAGTTGCTTATTTTTAATACAAATTAAAGAGCCAAATTCATTAAAATTTCACAAAACTAAAACTTGTAAGGGTTACAATATTCCTAACATTAATGCTTGCCGCAATCATATCGTGTATGACCAAGTCGGTCACGGAAAAAGATAATCATTAGCACAATGCATATGATTTTCATCACTAGCGATGAAGACTCAAGCAATGATCCAATAGTATAAACTTTGGTAGACAGGTGCACCAATCTCAGCCTCCTCTCTCTTACATATTGATCCATGGCTGCTTCTATTCTATTCCTGTTTCTTTTCGGATCAGTCGCAGCATTCACACACATCTCTTTTGCCAAGCACCGAGCAAGAACAACTGCATCTTCTAGTGCAGCAGAGCCACCTTGTCCAAGAAATGGACCCATGACATGCATGGCATCTCCAGCGACTGTTACTGTGCTTTTCCTAAAGCTTTCAAGTAATAAGTCCCAAGGGGCACGATATCTTGTGCCTGTTAAAGTCAAGGAAGTAAGTTCACTATTCTTTACCATCTCCACCATTTCATTTGGGAAGTCGGTTATTGACTCCATTGATGAATTTCTCATTAGCTCCGGATCTTTTGAAACTATTGAATCTGTTCAACAAATATTCCATACATACAAACGTTAGATGATAAATAACTAGGAAGTGAAAGTTTAAGATGGTTTTTGTGTGCATGAGTTTTACACTAAGAATTGACAATTATTGCTAACAGCAATCACCGTCTAGAACTTGTAATTAAGTTCAGTGACGGAGCCACACTTGGACTAGGGGGGGCAATGGCCCCCCCTAAATTTTTATAAAAAAAAAAAATTATTATATATATATGTGTGTACTAATTTTAGCAATTTTGTTCTATAAAATTATATTTTGTTTCCTTTTAGTAATATCATTGATTCTTTTAGAGTAATGCTATACTCAAACTTTTTTAAAACATTTTTACAAACTATTATGGTAGCAAATTTTTATTAGTTCGCATACAGGCACACTTCTCACATCATTTTTTTACTTATCAGTAATCACTTAATTATCACATCAGTAATTTATAAAAAAACTTGTAGCTCTAGCATTTCCCTCATTTTAATGATCATAAAAAAAATTTATAGATCTAAAATCTAAAACAAAATACACAAGCCTTAAAAAAAAAAATTTCAACAAAAAAAATTATCAATAAAACTAAAAATTAACTAATTTTATCCAAAATAAATAACCTTGCCTTTTAAAAAATTCTAAACAAAAATAATTTTGTTCTTATCCATAATAAAAAAAAAAAAAAAATCTCAGCAGCTAAGTAGCAAAATTAGATGTTGAAACCGTCACATACAACCAACAGTAAAACCGCCCCCTCTAACTCAAAGTTCTGGCTTCGTCCCTGATTAAGTTCATATTTTTTTAAACCATATGATAGACCATCTTTGGTAATGTTATACATATATATATATATATATATACTTTGTAATTGTCATTTTAAAAAATATATAATTCAATAGTTATAACGGAGAAGTGAGGTTTTGTACCTAAACGTCTTAGTTGGAAATTAACATAAGAAGGTGTAGATGAATTACAAATTTCTTGGCTACTTTGTATTAGTCTTAAGGTTATCTTATGTTGTTCTCTATTAGATATGAGTGCAGCTGAATAACATACCGATAATCAAAGCAAATGTTAAGAAAAATATCTCTTATTTAAGAACTGAACAAGGACAATGCTATTAATTTGTATACCTCTTATTTTTCTTATAAAGATAAGGAAAAAAAAATATACAAGGTGTGAAAATAATTTATTCTTCAAAAGGAAAACCATGAAAGAGATTAATAATCTTTGGAATAATATTCATATTTTGCATATCTTCTGTGCACATATTCAATACCACCTTCATGTATTGTTTTCCTACAAAGCCTACAAAAAACAACTCAGAAAATAATAGTTAAGATTACCTTGTGGTATCCTTGGACGAGCTATGAACCAGTAAACCAATTTGTCATTGAGTGGAATTCTTCCTAGAAAAACATGGTCCTTATTTATTGTGACAAATTCAGGACTAAACCCATGTCCACTAGGGTAGTTAGTAAAACCCCTCACATTAGAAGTGGGAGAAACTCTTGGAGGTTTTAACCCCGAAAAATCAGCAACCACTGAATTTACTCCATCACACCCAATCACAACCTGCAGAGTTATAACCAAAAAAAAAAAAAAAGGGGGAAATGTGAACCACTAGCTAATTAGTTTGCCATGCATGATTTTCCAGCTGTTACTTTTAATTAGTGTAATTAGAATTATACCTTAGCTTTAATAACCCTCCCATCTTGAAGTTGTAGGATAGGATACGAATTTATTGCGTCCAATTTAACAGTGAGTACTCTGCATCCGAAGCATACAGTCCCAATAGGTAGATCACTGGCTAAGGTTTCCATGAGAACACTTCTTTTTAAGCATCGAGCTTCTCCAGATCTGTTCAAAACCAAGATGTTAACAAAATCAGAGGAGAAAGAAGAAAAAAAAATTTTATATACTTCCATGTCATAATTTCCCAATTAAGAAAATGAACATAAATAAGCCATGCAGTCCAACATTGTAGGCCAAATAGGTTTTTGCAAAATCTCATGCAGACGTTTAAAACTTAGAAAATGCTAAAACTAGATACTATTAGTATAATTGTTTTTTTTTTTTTTTTTTAACCGACAAAATCATAAAATGTTATCAGTATCACATCAATAATATAATAAATAAATTTCTAATTTTTCTTTGTGTTGTATTTAAAAATTAAAATATTAATTTATAAAATTTATATAATAAATTTGTGAATAATTGCAATATCACTCTTAAAACTTTGCACAACTAGCATAAGACATAATAAGTTAACAATGTGTATCGTCTGATAAAGTAGTTTCAAACTATACTGTACAACTTTTTAAAACTCTACTTTTTAACCCAAAAAAAAAAAGTTTTTCCAAATATGATGATTGCATTTATTATCCTCGCTCTTGTTGAACTTGCAAATTACAATAACTATCATACAGTGGTTTCTTAACTTCTTTTCTACTTTTCAACCTTATTAATCTTCCAAAATTTTTATTTTTAAGTAGGGAATAATAATCCTCCCAAACTAGGTTGTTTGTCATTCCATCACACATATAGTAAATTAATAGCAAATCACTCGGAGAGCTAATTTTATTCAAAACAATTGAAATGTGTTTTCATTGAAAGAAAATAGAGCATACCCGATAGGAACTTCTTTCAGCGAAACATTATTGGCAGACATGTCTTGAAACCTAATTTACACAAAGAATCATAGTAGTCATAATTAATAAAAGATAAACTATGTTCAAGTTATGTAATATATTATTCATAGAAATAAAAAATAAAAATAAAAATTTACATTGTGTATTCTACTATTCAAGTCAAAAAGTTACATTGTGTAGCTTCTAATATATATATTTTGTGTAGATGTTAAACCTAATGGTTCTTGGAATTCATAAAATTGATCCATTCCTCTCTCTTGTAATCCCTCTATTATTTAACTATAATAATTGAACTCTATCTTTTAATAAAAATAAAATAAAACCTATTGCCAGACAGACAATTGGGCAATGCTTACCCTATAAGAGGAATTGCAGTTTGTCTAAGCTTTGAGCCAACACCAAGTTGGTCAAGTGCACGCCAACCATTTGTCTGTATGCCTATTGCAGCTCCTGAGTCTCGCAAAGTGTCAGCTCCTTCAAGAACCAAGCTGCTGATGCCCTTCCTATACTCATTATCAAACCGATGAAAGCTATCAGCTTCAACAAATCACATTTGTTGAACAATTCAAATAAGCCCAAAAGAAAATGCACTTTTGTCAAAGTAGCCCAATAAGTACTGCTAACTTTATGTTTCAAAGTTTCTACAAGTCATCATCCAAAGGTGTCACACTGACATACTTCACTGTTGAAAATTGTGGAGCTCATTTTGGACCTTGGGATGCTGAAGTCTACACAATGATAATGCTTATTTGTGGCTATAAAATTGCCTGAAGATTGAAATACTACTTTTTTTTTCTTCTTTTTTTTATACTGGAAGAGAGTTTACTTGTAATAGTCATACGGCTGAACAACCTAACCTAAAACTCAAAGAACTATTTTCTTTTTTCTTTTTTTTTTGAAGAAAAAAAATTTATTAAAAAACCAAGTAAGAGAGACTGAGAGACTAAAAAAATCATAAACGAGGGCAATGAGGGCTAACATAAGCCAATTGAGAAGAATTAATCCATCTACATAACCAGCACAACTGATTGAGGATCCATTTGGGTAGCTTGTGGACTCAACTCCCACTTAGGATTTTTGTCACACAAGTATTGCATTATTGTCCACTTCAACATCCATTATGCAATTATTAATGAGAGAAAGCTGTGGTTTTTTTTTTTTAATTTTTTTTTCTTAAAGATGATAATTAATTTTGAATAAGTTGAAACTCAAGTCTTTCTACAATAATTTATAACCCCTTTGTCTCTTACCACTGGCCTTTGAACCACAAAAGTTATGAGTAATGAATTTGTCAGTAATTATTTTAAAGAATTTTTTAATGATTAAATTGAAAAAATAAATTAATGAGAAATTAAGTATTTTTAAAATTAGAATACTTAGAAAAAGAACTGGGATCTTTCTGTTAAATACAATACCAATCTATTTCTCAAAAAAAAAAAAAAAAAAAAAAAATACATTACCAATCTAAAAATATGCGATATTTTCATTTTATGAATAAATAATAGATTATTGATGCCTTTAGGCTGGTTTTTAATTAAAGCTTAGGCAAGACTTAGGACCGAGTTTATTTACAATTTATCTATTTTAAATTGAAGCCCAACCTAAGCTATCATATCTATCTTTCTTTGAGAGAGAGAGAGAGAGAGAGAGAGTAGGACTAGGTTATAGTCAGATTCAAATCCTATCAATGAGCTTTTCAAAATCATTTACAAACATGATTACTCATAGCCAACAACCAATGAAAAAAAAATTGCATATTGATTATTTACGCACCAACCAAAAAAAAAAAAAAAACCATGCATAAAGCATATTTTAAAAGTAAGAATATCTTAAAAAGAAATATATAACCTGCGAAGGGCAAGTGCAGTGGCTAAGCCACATATCCCACCACCAACAATTACTATCTCCTTATGTTCTGCAACTTCCATCTTTCTCTCTCTCTCTCTTGTAGTACTTGTAGTCTTGTTTGCTTAAGCCACGCACCAGATGGGTTGTCTTTAGTTATATATATATATATAGCAAACGTACTTAACGTAGTTTAGTGAGAGATGTGCAGCCAATAAATGAAACGCATAAAAGAAAATTCAGAAGAGAAGAAGATGGGGGCCTCTCCACTTCTACGTCATAGTTACGGTCAGAATTGTTCAGCTGGAAATTTTGTGCATCAGATCTGGAGGCTTCCAAAAATAAACCACATCTAGAATTTCAAGCAGAGGAACATTCCAGAACATCAACAGTGCGGGTGCAGCAAATTCAAGCCCGATTTCGACCTTGATGCATCCCGTATCTCTCAAAACTCAAAACATAAAGGTTGTAGAGCTTTGTCTTGGCGTTCCACAGCAACTTGAATCATCTCAATCGAAACTCAGATGAGAGAGTTATACCCAGATTATGAAGCGATGTCAAAGCTGTCCAGAATCGCCCAATTAACTACGTTTTGCACTTAATGCCTCCATTTGCATCCTAAATCAAAATATAAGAATAATAAGTACATTTAGGCACCAAATAAATATAAAAGACTAAACATTAATGGAGAAAAATATGACATTTTGCATTCTCATCAAATTCCTCAACACTTAACTTTTGCTCGTCCTCGGGCAAAACTCAAATTCACTTTCCCAAAAACATCAAGGTTGCAATGCCATCAGCAAAGAACAACCAAGCTCTTCAAAGCTCATGACATATAATGAACAAGCATTCTTAAACAACTCACAATTACTTAGTAAGCATTTTCACTTGAAGATGGAGTAAATTAAATATGTAGACCCTCACAGAAATAAACACTCGACTCTCATGTGTTTGAAGGGTATGTGTTTCACTCAAGTTCATTCTAATGGAAATGATCTACCATTGGCTTGCATATCTTCTCATTCTCCACCACTGGGATCACATGCATAACACAAATCATAAGGACTTTTCAAGGGTTGTAATGGGGTTTAGGATCAAGGTGGGAAATATTTGGGAATGTAGCTCAAAAGCCATCGAAACTAGTAGAGCAAAAATGAATCAACTCAAGCTCGAATATATAAGACATGTAAAACCAATCACTCCATTCAGTAGTTTCCACCTTTGTATATATCACATATAAACAAACCCATTTCTTGTAATTTTAGGAGGAATTATGAACATGGATAGTTTGGAACATTAAAAACAATTTCCTCCATCACTTTTTTTTTTTTCTTCTTTTCTTTCTTTCTTTCTTTTTTTTTTTCCACCAAAATTACATCAACAATGGAACTCACAAATTGAGAATGAAAACATGTTCCATTTCACCTGTCATAGCCATACCACAAAGCCATACACCCCCACACTTATTTCTTGCACACCCATACTTATCATAATGATGAACAATGCTCCACTAGCTCTACGGCTTGGGTAAAAGCATTGTTTTTCAGGTTTAAAGCTTGTAACGTGGGTTCACAATAAAGGAAAAAAAAA
>CM043318.1:79853520-80021020 GCA_023736055.1 Quercus glauca | reverse complement strand
AAGGAAAGCTCCTCTAGATCTCACAAGAGATTTACACAAAATAGAAAAGTATGAGCAACAATACAACAAGAGCAACTCTCAAAACGTGGCTAGGGTTTTGCCTTATATACCTAGGGCAAAAACATAAAACCCTGAGCATTTAATGAGGTAGGGCTGAGTTGGAAATTCTGCAGAAAACGCAATCTGGCCGACTTTCGATCGATCGAGTCTATCCTTCGATTGATTGAGCCAGGCCGAAATACACTAATACATCTGCAGCCTCTCGATTCTAACTTTACAATAATTAATCAACTTTGAGCAAGCCTAAACAAGATTAAACATATTATTTTGATCATGGTTTGCCAACATTACACATTAGAGTTCTAAATACATAAAATCCTAAGTCTTTAGAACCTAACAAACTCCCCCTTTGGCAATCCGTGACAAAACACAAATTAAAAGCTCAAAGTTTACAAATAAAAAGCCCTTTACAAAAGTAATGCTCATAAACATAAAATTCAATCCTAACTACTATCCATCAGTTGCAAGTGTAGACAGCAGCAAAATCGAATCTACCTGTATATTCCTGAAACACTCAACAAACGCATAAACGCATGTGTGACAGAAAAACAGTAAATCAACAGATATGTAAACTAACTCTCTCCCTAAGTTAGATACACCAAAAATAAAAACATTCTTGAAAGTTCACACAACACATAATAAAGACATATATCAATGAATAACTTATAAATATAAATCAATAAGCAGTGAACACATGAATCAAGAATCATATTTCAAAAGCAATGTATTTCCTAACATGAATAGCCCAAAAATCAAAAGAAAGTATACACGCTGAAGCACCTAGATACAATCTAATATCAAATATCTCCTCTAGATACAATCTAATATCAAATATCTCCACTAGCTCCGCAAAAACAAAGAAGAACTCCCCCTAACTACAAAAACTCCTCTACAAGTCTCAAAACTCTACTCCCCTTTTTTGTGACTGAATGCCAATGGACAATCATATGCCATCATCAAAAGGAGGTGGTGAGGGTGAATGAAGATGCGCCAAGTCAGCTCTCAAAGCATGTAGCTCATCAAGCAAGTCCACCAAAATCTGACCATGAGCCACCTAAATGGTCATGACAGTCTCTAAAGTACAACGAACATCGAAGTCATCCGAAGGAGGTGGAGGAACAGCACCAGCACCAGCACCAGCAGGATCAGGAACAGTCTCACGAGCAGGACCTGTAGAAGAAGAAGGAGGAGGTGCGGTACCAGAAGGCTCAGACCTAGGGTGTTTAGAGCCAGCTCGAAGATGAGCAGCCCTCTGTCTAAGAAAAGACGCACCTATAGGAGCAATCACATGGACAGGCTCAGAAGAAGGGAAAACATCTAAACCAAGATGAAGCAAAATCCTTTGAATAAAAATAGGATGAACAAGAGCATGAGCAAAAGATGAACTCCTATAAACTTCGTTCAAAGAACAAAGAAACAGATGAAAAAAACTCATAGGAGCATCAGTAACTAAAGCGTACAAAAAGACACACCTCTCAAAAGGAATGGTGTGAAGATGAGAGATAGGCCAGATAGAATGGCATGCTATCCTAAGAAAAAGATAGACAGTCTCAAGAAGCTCAGCAGAAGTGATCCGAGGATCAAAACCCCACTGGATAGAAGACCCAGTGGTGTATGACATGACATCATCCAAGAGTGGAGACTCGTCATATGGGTAAACAGGGTGCTGGACCAAAGGTACCCCTAGAGCATCAGCCACTACAATAGGAATAATGACGTACTCTACACCTCGTATCCAACTATTTACTAAAGTGTTGAAATCATAGATGCGGATAGAGATGTTCGAAAAGAACTCTCTAATCAGGGTAGCTGGATGAGGAGGATCAGAAATATCCAACAAAGGTAACTGTTAGGTTCTAAAGGTTTAGGAATTTATGTATTTAGAACTCTAATTTGTAATGTTGGCAAATCATGATCAAAACAATGTACTTAGTCTTATTTAGGCTTGCTCAAAGTTGATAAAATATTGTAAAGTTGGAATCGAGTGACTGCAGATGCATTGGGGCATTTCGGCCTGGCTCGATCAATTGAGGAATAGATTCGATCGATCAAAAATCGGCCCAAATGCGTTTTCTGCAGAATTTCCAACTCAGCCCTAACTCTTTAAACGTTTAGGGTTTTATGTTTTTGCCCTAGGTATATAAGGCAAACCTTAGCCACGTTTTTGAGAGTTGCACAAGTTGTATTGTTGCTCATACATTGCTGTTTTGTGTAAATCTCTTGTGAGATCTAGAGGAGCTTTCCTTTACACAAAGCTTAGGGTTTTCAAGATTGAGATTACTTCAACATCTTGATGATCAACTTGGTTGCTGCCTTTGAAACTTAAAGAATATCAAGCGTGGGTGCTTGTAGCTGATTGAGGAATTCAAAGAAAGAAGTAGTCCGTGGACTCGGAGCCTGCGCATGGTCGTGTCAGGAAGTTTTACTGGTGGGTAGCATTAGGAAGTCAAGCGGGGAGCTTGTAAGTCTTTTTGTAAGAACTTCAATTCTTTCTTAGTGGATTCTGTTTTGCCTTAAGGATCGGTGGGTAAAATCCTCCCCAGGTTTTTTCGTGTGGTTTCCTAGGTGATCATATCACTGTGTTATTTATTATTCCGCTGCATTATATTTTTGATATGATTATTTGATTGCTTTAACCTAGAATTGCTTAATTTGACTAAATAACAACTTGGCTAATTAACTAGGCTACGCAATCTAGTTGTTTGTAAGGGGTCTAAAACCGTTCAAGTGGTATCAGAGCGGGTTGCTTTTTTGTTTGAGATTTTTTATCTCTGAGCTGATCCTTGACCCCGGTTGTCATGAAGCATGGACACTCTCTGTTTGTTCTTCCTCACTTTGATGGGAACAACTATGCTTACTGGAAAGTAAGGATGAAAGCATTCCTGAAATCCATTGATGAGAGGGTTTGGAATTCCGTTGAATACGGATGGGAGAAGCCCACTACTCCTGTGAGTGAGTGGCAAACTTCAGAAAAAGAAGCAGCAGGCTTCAATAGCAAAGCTATGAATGCCATCTTCAATGTTGTTTCAATGGAGGAATTTAAGAGGATCTCTAATGTTGAGGTTGCTCATACTGCTTGGAAAATCCTCCAAAATGTGCATGAAGGCACAAAGGCTGTTAAGATAAACAAATTGCAGCAATTAACTTTTAGGTTTGAAACATTAGAATGTCTGATGATGAAACCTTTGATGAGTTTTATGCTAAACTTAATGATATTGTTAATTCTGCTTATAACTTGGGAGAAATTTATGATCAACCTAAAATTGTTAGGAAGATACTTAGATCCTTAACTGAAGACTTTAGACTCAAGGTGACAGCTATTACTGAAAGCAAGGATGTGGATTCCATCCCTGTTGATGAGCTTGTAGGATCTCTTCAGTCCTATGAGTCTGACCTACCTAAAGTTAACAAATCCAAATCAATGGCTCTTAAGTCTGTTGATAATGCTCCCTAGAATTTTCAATTTTTCATCAAACCCAAAATTGATCAAATTAAACTGTTAAGATCATGTCTATGATGTGTTCCCACAAAAACCCATTGATCAATTTCACAAAATTAGGTCTGAATCATCACAAATCCCAAATAGAGAAAGTTCCGAAAATCACCCTTAAAATGCATGAAAATATGAAAATAAAATCAAAAAGAAGGGCAAAAGAGTCTTACCGGCTTGAGGAAAGAGAGATTTTGCAAAACATCCGGAGGAAAACGACAAAAATCTCTATGTGGAGCCTTGCCAACTCGAAGAGAGAGAAGAAAAAGTTGAGAACTTTTTGAAAAGTGAGTTGAAAAAGACAGATCTGATGTTTTAAAAAACCTTTTCCACGATCTTCGATCGATCGAAAATTACATTCGATCGATCGAATGTGACAATCATTTTGACACAATCTAAAGCACTTTTTCGATCAATCGAAAATCAGACTGGATCGATCGAAATGGGCAGAAGTTCACTAAATTTTGAGAAAAATCACTGTTTTGAAAAATACAAACCCAATTTTGAAAATAACTCCTCAAAGCATTTGAACAATGAAAACAAAATGCATGAGTATGAGATGGAATGCTTTTCAAAAACCCAAATTTCTAAAACCCAATTTTCTCAAAAATACGTTTCAATCATTCTCCCATTGAATTTTCTCAAGCAACAAATATGTTGTGCACAAATCTCAAGATATTTTCAAACTTGGTTGGTCAGACCAAAAACACACACACTAGCATATACAGTGTTTAACAAAGAGTAACTTGTATAGTGTGTGAAACTAGCAAAAAACTTGAGATACATGTGAGGTGATATGTGAATAGCAATCAAACACAAAGTCTACACAATTCATCACATAGAATTTAAAAGAGACTATTACCTAAAGAGTTACATCCTATAACTCCCACATCTCCTAGATCAAAAGCTTGCAATCATGTAAGTTTCTTGTATTTTAGCCTCTTATTTATATATGAATTGGCATTCAGCCTAATAGTACACACCAGTTTGAATTAAGTGAATTGGCATCAAGCCTAATAGTACACACCAGTTTTAATTTAATTGAGGCTACACCTTATGTTCTTTTTGTGCATGTGCTACACTTTCTCGAGCACAAAATCTTATAATATGCACTAAGGTGTTCATGATTGGCTAGAGAACAGTGGTGAGATGGTTATTTATGCCTTTCTCAAAAGGATCAAGTCCGTCAGTCAAAAACATGTGACTTCATGATTAAGGCAAAGTGATTAAAAATCACACACATCTTTCCCACACAGCATGCACTACAAAGTTTCAACTAGTCAAGTGCAGTAAATAAGCTTATCAAAGTTAAACAAGGTACACAAGACATGACATGTGTAAAAAGATTGACCAACCTTGTTTTTAAAAATCAAGAAAGATAGAGTCCAACATAGATTTTGCTTTTCCTCCTTTTTTTTTTTTTTTTTTTTAAAGAGAAAGCAAATAAATCCTAGAATGAAATGCATGTATGTAATGCAATGCAAGTCCTAGAACAAAAAAAAAAAAAAAAAACAAAAAACAAAAACCAAAGAACAATGGTCACACCAGAATAGAGCAATGAAGCACAAGGACCATGTCAGAAAGACTCAGTTATTTCGAGTCTTTTGCATCCAAAACTTTTTAGATGCACCATGAGCATTGAAGTTCTTATTCACATTAGAGTGATTCCCAACTCCAGGATTGAAATAAAGGTTTAACACCTTTGCCAATTCACCAATTAGTGCCATAGGATCTTGTGCTTGAGGCACAGGCACTTTTGGTTTATTTGCTCTCTTATCAGCTTGAAGTTTGAAACAGTTAGGACGAATGTGTCCAGACTTTCCACAGTAATGACAAACCCAAGCAGGTTTACCATGCATCTTGTCCTTAGATTTGGTAGACTTCTTAGGTTTAGCTTCTCTTAAGTCTACCCTAATCTTCTTAGGTGGTGAAACTTCTACAGGTTTAGCAACCTCACTCACAGGGGGTTTAACAGTTTCACTCACAACCTCACTCACAGAAGGTACAGAAGAAGAAGAAGGAACAAAGACAGTGGAATGGGGTGCAGAATCAAAGATGCTTTCAACATATCCTAACCCAATTTTATCAGAAGGATACTTTTGAACATTTAGCATGTGATCAAGTTTAGAAGTAGCAGATCTAGCAACAAATAAATCATGTTCCAAAGTTCTAACTTTATCAAGCAAAAACATGTTTTCAGATTTAACATTATTCAAAAGCTCATTAGCATCAAACAGTTTAACAAGCAGATTTTTCTTTTCAAGCTCAAGAGAATCAATTTTCTTCAGGCCTAAATCAACTTTCATAGCATCCTTTGCAGCAATTTTGCAAAGTTTGTTGTAGGCCTCTTGAAGATCTGCATCTTCAGAGAGTTCCAATTCAGAAGGGTTCTCCTCAGCAGATATGCTTTCATTGACTATAGCAGTAGCCGTGAAAGCAATGAAGTTTCCATCCTCGTCACCACCGGACTCATCATCAGAAACCTCATTATCACTAAGGGTTACAGCCATAGCTTTACCCTTATTTCTCAAGAAAGTAGGACATTCAGATTTGACATGACTGTACCCTTGACAACCAAAACACTGAGGACCCAAAGAATTATTTGAAGATTGACTTACTTTTTCTCTAGGTTTTTCAAAATTATTAACCTTAGTGGGATCATTCTTCCTAAAGTGTCTAGGTTCAACAGTGTTGGTATTCCTTGCCTTCCTATTAGTGTTTCTAAGGAAATTTCTAAAGTTCTTGGCAAGGTAAGCTATCTCTGTAGGAGAGAGCTCTGCGAGCCGACTTTGCGCGTTTTCATTCACCTTCACCACCTCCTTTTGATGGCGACTTGTGATTGCCCTTTGGCATTCCGTCACAAAAAGGGGGAGTGGAGTTTTGACTTGTAGAGGAGTTTTTGTTGTTAGGGGGAGATTTTTTTGTTAGCATGAGATTTGTTTTGTTAGTTTGTGGAGTTTATTAGATTGTATCTAGGTGCTTCACTTTGTATATCATTTTTGGGGATATTCATGTTAGGGGGAGTAACATTGATTGATATATTGATATACATGATTTTTATTTGATTTTTGTTGTCTTATGATTCACTGCTTATTGATTTATATTTATGAGTTGTTCATTGATATATATCTTTATTTTGTGTTGTGTGAATCTTACAAGAATGTTATACCTGTTTATATACTATTTACTGTCACACGTACGTTTATGTGTTTGTTGAGTATTTCAGGAATATACAGGTTGATTCAACAAAGCTGCTGTCTACACTTGCAACCGATGGATAGTAGTTAGGGTTGAATTTTAGTTTATGAGCATTATTTTGTAAAGGGCTTTTTACTTGTGAACTTTGAGTTTTTAATTTGTGTTTTGTCACGGATTACCAAAGGGGGAGTTTGTTAGGTTCTAAAGGTTTAGGAATTTATGTATTTAGAACTCTAATTTGTAATGTTGGCAAACCATGATCAAAACAATGTACTTAGTCTTGTTTAGGCTTGCTCAAAGTTGATAAAATATTGTAAAGTTGGAATCGAGTGACTGCAGATGCATTGGGGCATTTCGGCCTGGCTCGATCGATCGAAGAATAGATTCGATCGATCGAAAATCGGCCCAGATGCGTTTTCTGCAGAATTTCCAACTCAGCCCTAACTCTTTAAACGTTTAGGGTTTTATGTTTTTGCCCTATGTATATAAGGCAAACCTTAACCACGTTTTTTAGAGTTGCACAAGTTGTATTATTGCTCATACATTGCTATTTTGTGTAAATCTCTTGTGAGATCTAGAGGAGCTTTCCTTTACACAAAGCTTAGGATTTTCAAGATTGAGATTACTTCAACATCTTGATGATCAACTTGGTTGCTGCCTTTGAAACTTAAAGAATATCAAGCGTGGGTGCTTATAGCTGATTGAGGAATTCAAAGAAAGAAGTAGTCCGTGGACTCGGAGCCTACGCGTAGTCATGTCAGGAAGTTTTACTGGTGGATAGCATTAGGAAGTCAAGCGGGGAGCTTGTAAGTTCTTTTGTAAGAACTTCAATTCTTTCTTAATGAATTCTGTTTTGCCTTGAGGATCGGTGGGTAAAATCCTCCCCAGGTTTTTCCGTGTGGTTTCCTGGGTGATCATATCACTGTGTTATTTATTATTCCGCTGCATTATATTTTTGATATGATTATTTGATTGCTTTAACCTAGAATTGCTTAAATTGACTAAGTAACAACTTGGCTAATTAACTAGGCTACGCAATCTGGTTGTTTGTAAGGGGTCTAAAATCGTTCAGTAACCAGCCCCGACGCTTAAAATTTGCCCTAATGGCAGGATCTAACTCATCTAAGACAACAGAATGCTCAGCCCAAATTTTCCTCTGAAGGTTCAGCTTCTCAAAAATCTCTTGGTTTTTCTCACTTGGAAACCTCTCACGGTCAAAGGAAGGTAGGGGAGGAGAAGGAGAGGGAACAGACCTACGAGCTCTAGTCTTCCTAGGCATGATGCTAAGGAAAGAACAAAGAAGCACAGAAGAACCAAAAGAACAAAAACAAAACAAAAAATCCAAGGGCAGACTGCAAATTAGCACACAAAAATAGAATAAAAATCTATATGATGCATGAACAATTAAAATATCATGATGCATATTCTAATGCAGTAAAAATTAAGTTTAATTAAAGTTCAGATTAACAAAATTGGCTTGAGCATAGGGTTTCTAACAAAAAACCCCAAAATTGAAAACCACTTGTTGAAATTTTTTAAACAAATTGATGAATTGAGCATCTCAAAACACAACACATAGATTGTAATGCTTAATTACATCAAAACAACAAGCCAATTTCATCAATTTTAACCTAATTGAACAAAATCCCCAATTCGGATTCAAAACAAGCCCTAGAATTTTTAATTTTTCGCAAAACCCCAAATTGATCAAATTAACTAACATAGATCATGAATATATCCATGTAGCAACAAAACCCATTGATCAAATTCATAAAATAAGGCTTGAATCATCAAAAATCCCAATTTATGCGTAGTCTGAAAATTACCCAAAAACCATGAAATAATGCATGAAATCATGAAAAACAATGCAAAAGGAAGGGTAAGATGACATACCAGCTCGAGGAGAGAGAAACCTTGCAAGAAATTAGGAGGAAAACGACAAAAAATTTCTGTGGAGCCTTGCCGAGTCGGAGAGAGAAAAGAAAAGTTTGAAATTTTTTGAAAAGTGACTTTGAAAAAGTTAGATCTGAGTTTTAAAAAAACTTGATTCACGATATTCGATTGATCGAAAATTACATTTGATCGATCGAAACAACCTGAGACTCATAAAGACATTTTAATCACAATTTCGATCGATCGAAAAACAGAATGGATCAATCGAAATAAGCAGAGGCTCACAAAATTTTTTAGAAAAATCATAGTTTTTGAAGGACCAAGCACATTTTGACACAAACTCCTCAAAGCATGAAAATTGATGAACAAAATGCAACAAAATGCATAAGTATGAGATGAAGTGCTTTTTCAAAAACCCAAATTTTATTCCCAATTTCAATCATTCTCCCTTTGAATTCTCAAGCAACAAATATGTTGTGCATAATTCTCAAGATATTTTCAAACTTGGTTAGTCAGACCAAAAACACACACAATAACATGTACAATGTTTAGCAAAGAGTAACTTGTGTAGTGTGTGTTACTAGCAAAAGTTTGAGATACATGTGAGGTGATATGTGAATAGCAATCAAATACAAAGTCTACAAAATTCATCACATAGAATTTAAAAGAGACAATCACCAAAAGAGTTACATCCTATAACTCTCACATCTCCTAGAACAAAAGCTTGCAATCATGTAAGTTTCTTGAATTTTTGCCTCATAATATACACACTAATTTTAATTTATGTGAGATGGCATCAAGCCTAATAATACACACCAATTTTTAGCATTAAGCAATTAAACCAAGGCTACACCTTATGTTCTTTTTGTGCATGTGCTACACTTTTTCGAGTACAAAATCTTATGATATGCACTAAGGTGGTCATGATTGGCTAGTGAACAGTGGTGAGATGGTTATTTATGCCTTTCTCAAAAGAATCAAGTCCGACAGTCAAATAACATGTGACTTCAAGATTAAGACAAAGTGATTAATGACCACAAACATCTTTCTCACACAACATGCACTACAAAGCTCAAACTAGTAAAGTGCAATAAATAAGCTCATCAAAACTAAATAAGGTACACAAGACACGTTATGTGTAAATAAATTGACCAACCTTGTTTTCAAAAACCAAGAAAAATAATGTCAAACACAATTTTGCTTCCTCCTTTTTTTTTTTTTTTTTTAATTATTATTAAAAAGGAAAAACAAAAAAAATCCTAGAATGTTATGCAATGCAAATCCTAGAAACAAAAACACCAAAAACAAAAGAACAATGGTCACAAAAAAATAGAGTAATGAAGCACAATGACCATGCCAGAAAGACTCAATTAGATCGAGTCTTTTGCATCCAAAACCTTTTAGATGCACCATGAGCATTGGAGTTCTTATTCACGTTCGAGTGATTTCCAACTCCAGGATTGGAATCAAGGTTTAACGCCTTTATTAATTCACCAATTAGTGCCATAGGATCTTGTGCTTGAGGCACAGGCACTTTTGGTTTGTTTGCTCTCTTAGCAGCTTGAAGTTTGTAACAGTTAGGACAAATGTGTCTAGACTTTCCACAATAATGACAAACCCAAACAGGTTTACCATGCATCTTGTCCTTAGATTGGGTAGGCTCCTTAGGTTTAGACTCTTTCAAATCAACCATAATCTTCTTAAGTGGTGAAACTTCTAAAAGTTTAACAACCTCACTCACAGGGAGTTTGACAGTTTCACTCACACCCTCGCTCACAGAAGGTTCAAAAGAAGATGAAGGAACAAAGATAGTGGAATGGGGTGCAGACACAGAGATGCTCTCAACAAAGCCTAAACCAGATTTGTCAGAAGGATACTTTTGAACACTCAACATTTGATCAAGTTTAGAACTAGCAGATCTACCAACAGATAAATCAAGTTCTAATTTCTTAACTTTATCAATCAACAGCATATTCTCAGTTTTCACATTGTTCAAAAGATCATTAGCATCAAACAATTTAACAAGTAAATTTTTCTTATCAAGCTCAAGAGATTCAATTTTCTTCAGGCCAAGTTCAACATTCATAGCATCCTTTGCAGCAACTTTGCAAAGTTTATTATAGGCCTCTTGAAGATCTGCATCCTCAGAGAGTTCCCCATCAGAAGGGTTCTCCTCAGCAGATATGCTTTCATTGACTACAGCAGTAGCACTGAAAGCAATGAAGTTTCCATCCTCGTCACATCCAGACTCATCATCAGAAACCTCATTATCACTAAGGGTTACAGTCATAGCTTTGCCCTTAGACCCCAAGAATGTTGGACATTCAGATTTAACATGACCATACACTTGACAACCAAAACATTGAGAACCCAAAGAATTATTGGAAGATTGACCTACTTTATCTCTAGATTTTTCAGTGTTACTAACCTTAATAGGATCATTCTTCCTAAAATTTTTAGGTCCAGCAATGTTTGTATTCCTTGCCCTTCTATTAGTATTCCTAAAAAAGTTTCTAAAGTTCTTGGCAAGGTAAGCAATCTCTGTAGCAGAGAGCTCATCATCAAATCCACCAGCATCAACATCATCAACAGACTTAAGAGCCATTGATTTGGATTTGTTAACTTTGGGTAGGTCTAACTCATAGGACTGAAGAGATCCTACAAGTTCATCCACAGGGATGGAGTCCACATCCTTGCTCTCAGTAATGGCAGTCACTTTGGGTCTAAAGTCTTCAGTTAAAGATCTAAGAACCTTCCTAACAATTTTAGGTTGATCATAGACTTCACCCAAATTAAAAGCAGAATTAACAATATCATTCAGTTTGGCATAAAATTCATCAAAGGATTCATCATCAGACATCCTAATGCTTTCAAACCTAGAAGTTAATTGCTGCAATTTATTTATTTTGACAGCCTTTGTGCCTTCATGCACAGTTTGGAGGATTTTCCAAGCAGTATGAGCAACCTCAACATTTGAGATTCTCTTAAATTCCTCCATAGAAACAGCATTAAAGATGGCATTCATAACTTTGCTATTAAATGCAGCTGCTTCTTTTTGAGAAGTCTGCCACTCACTCACAGGAGTAGTGGGCTTCTCCCATCCGTACTCAACGGAATTCCAAACTCTCTTATCAATGGATTTCAAGAATGCTTTCATCCTTACTTTCTAATAAGCATAGTAATTCCCATCAAAGTGAGGAGGAACAACAAGAGAGTGTCCGTGTTCCATGACAACAGGGGTCAAGGATCAGCTCAGAGATCAAAAGATCTACAACAAAAGAGCTACCCACTCTGATACCACTTGATAGGTTTTTAGACCCCTTAAAACAACAAATAGATTAACCTAGAGAATTAGCCAAGTGATTAACTTAGTAAAATTATGGAATTCTAGGTTATCACAATCACACAATCATATCAAGAATATAAAGCAGCGGAAAATAAAAAGAACACAACGATATGATGACCCAGGAAACCACATGGTAAAAACCTGGGGAGGATTTGACCTAACTATCCTCAAGGTAAACCTGAATCCACTATGAAAAAATCGAAGTTCATACAAAAGGACTTACAAGCTCCCCGCTTGACTTCCTAATGCTACCCACTAGTAGAACTTACTGACACGACCACGTGCAAACTTCGAATCCATGGACTCCTTCTTTCTTGGATTCTCCAAAAGATACAAGCTCCCCGCTTGTGTTTCTTTAAGCTCCAATGGCAGCAACCGAGTTGATCATCAAGATGTTGAAGTAATCTCTACCTTGAAAACCCTAAGCTTTGTATAAAGGAAAGCTCCTCTAGATCTCACAAGAGATTTACACAAAACAGAAAAGTATGAGCAACAATACAACAGGAGCAACTCTCAAAACGTGGCTAGGGTTTTGCCTTATATACTTAGGGCAAAAACATAAAACCCTGAACGTTTAATGAGGTAGGCCTGAGTTGAAAATTCTGTAGAAAACGCAATCTAGCCAACTTTCAATCGATCGAGTCTATCCTTCGATCGATCGAGCCAGACCGAAATGCACTAATACATCTACAGCCTCTCGATTCCAACTTTACAATAATTAATCAACTTTGAGCAAGCCTAAACAAGACTAAACATATTGTTTTGATCATGGTTTGCCAACATTACACATTAGAGTTCTAAATACATAAAATCCTAAGTCTTTAGAACCTAATAGAATAATAAACTAGTAGCCCTCCTAGTGATTAAATGAGACAATCATCAAAATAGGCACAGAAGAACATCCGATATTCAAAGTATAAATTGAACAATAAAAACAAATTAGATCTCACAGTTTTATTGATTCCGAGGCTTTAGTTTCCTTCGACCAAGTATAAAAGTTTTAGCCATGCAAGGCCATGACAGAAAACTCATAGGAGAGAATTAGAGAAGAGGGGAGAGAGAGGCGTGTGTATCTCTGTAATTCTGATTTCTCCTCCCCCTTTTACACGTTAATTCCCCCTTTCCCAAGCTTACAAAATCTCCTAAAAATATTCTAAATAATAATATCCAAATCTGACTAATTAAGGAAAAATATTAAAAATAAAACAAAGTCCTAATATAACTAGGAAAGTGGTGTTTTTCAGCTGGAAATTTCATGCATTAGATCTGGAGGCTTCCAAAAATAAACCACATCTAGAATTTCAAGTAGAGGAACATTCCAGAACGTCAACAGTGCAGGTGCAGCAAATTCAAGCCCGATTTCGACCTTGATTCATCCCGTATCTCTCAAAACTCAAAGCATAAAAGTTGTAGAGCTTTGTCTTGGCGTTCCACAGCATCTTGAATCATCTCAATCGGAGCTCGGATGAGAGAGTTATGCCCAGATTATGAAGCGATATCAAAGCTATCCAGAATCGCCCAATTAACTACGTTTTACACTTAATGCCTCCATTTGCATCCTAAATCAAAATATAAGAATAATGAGTACATTTAGGTACCAAATAAATATAAAAGACTAAACATTAATGGAGAAAAATATGACATTTTGCATTCTCATCAAACCAACATGGCAAAAACCTCACCAGGTGATTTTAAAGTCATCACTCTCGAGAATCCACTATTATCAAAACAAGCGGTTATAAGTAAATGAATCCCAGTACCTTATACAAACCTACAATTGAACCCTTACCTCAATACCCAATTGGACTTGTTCTGTAGTGATAATCTCTCCTTTCAATGCACGGCTCCCAGTACGTGACTAACCAATTGCACGGATCCTAGTACACGACTTGATCATCAACTAGAGAATAATGTTGACTGCAAAGTTCTTCTGTTCATCACACGATGAAGATCATGAAGTTGCTTGGTCACAAAACCCTATGGTGTACAAACACAGTAGCTTCTTCAAGAGAAAGAAGAACTAAGGTAAACTAGATTTTCGGTTACACTTTTCTTCACACTTGTGGAATTGTGCTCTTGTGCAACTGTGCATAACCTTTTATGGCCCTCAAAATAATCCTTATATATGTTTAGGGTTATGAGAAAAGAAAGTCCAAACATACATTCATAGATTGGATGAAAATCAGAATTGAAAATCGAAACTTCGTAAATCTCGACAAATATCCTATCTATGAGCAACTGCGAGCCTCGGGTTGAAACAACTCTTTTAAACCTCGATAGATACTAGTTGTCGAGCTTTAATGAACAACACTTCTTCACTTAATTCTTGGATAGACTTGCATGGATTTAACACTTTGTTAGGACATATGTGGTTCACTTATTAGGAAAATATGTCATTCTTTTATGTAATTAGCTAATCCTTTGCAAATTGCACTTTATTTGTAATTGGGTAGTTCTAGGTATTTTTAATACTTCAAGAAACTATGTTTCAAGATCAAGTGTTGAAATCATCAAATTTGTCCAAGAAACAAGCTGAAGAAGTGCATGTTCATTAAAGCTCGACAGCTAACATGTGTCGAGGTTTAGGAAGCTGCTTAAGCCCATGTGCTCGACAGCAGCTCGACACCTCCCATCTGTCGAGGTTTAAGAAAAACAAATTTTTCTGTTCTGTTTTCTTGGGATCCGTGTTTAAGTGTTTGGGCCTTCTTTTCTCCTAACCCTATACACATAAAAAGATTGTTTTAAGGGCCGCCAAAGAATATACAAGTTGCACAAGCATTAAGCAAAGTTTGTTCAAGCAATTTGTGATCGAAGACAAAGTTTTGCCCTAGTTCATCTCTTCCGAAGAAGTTGCTGTGTATGTGCACCTTTGGGTTTTACGACCAAGCATCTTCTTGATCTTCATCATGTATGATGAATTGAAGAACTTTGCAGCCAACAACTCTCTCTAGTTGGTGATTGAAGTCGCGTACTGGGATCTGCACAATTAGTTAGTCACATACTTGGGAGCCGTGCATTAAAAGGGAAAATTGTCACTACAGAACAAGTCCAATTGGGTATTAGGGTAAGGGTTCAACTGTAGGTTGGTATAAGGTACTAGGATTCCTTTACTTGTAACCGCTTGTTGTGATAATAGTGGAATTTCGGAGTGGTGATCTAAAAGTCACCCAGCGGGGTTTTTGCCATGTAGGTTTTCCCCATTCGTAAAAAAATCACCGTGTCAATTTATTTTCTGCTGCATAATTAGTTTATTGGTGATTTGTTTGTGCTGCCACGCGTTTGCATGTTAATTTGATTAATTAATTAAACTTGGCTAATTAATTAATTAATTCATCACAAGGGGTCAATTCATTTTTGGCCTATCACACTTGAACTTGAAACCTTGTTTCTTGAAGCATTAAACACATCCTAGATCTAGCCAATTACATAAAATAGTGACATATGTTCCTATCATTGACTCACATATGTCCTAACAGTTTGCTTGCTTGGTTGTATGCTTTTTATCATGTTTGTCTGCGCAGATCTAGATTTTGCCATACTTGGTGCCCCACGTGGGCTTGTGCTTGCGTGGTTGCATCTGTCCCTCTCGTGGTTTGTTTGGGTGTAACAACTTGTGAGAACACATCCTCAGGATGTTGGTTTTCTTGATGCATACCCTTTCTCCGCTCTGTGCAATGATATGCATGCCTTGCTTGATTTATGCCACCCGTTTGGCTCTCCTTATCTCTTTACATCTTTGTACACTTGCCTATATGTTCATGTAGGAGTCCTTGTGCTTGCTTGTGTCATCAAGCCTAATTCCTACTATCTCGTGCGGATTCACACTCGTCTTTGATACACAAGACCCTAACTACCTTTTAGGAATTTTGCTTGATGGCACGTGTGTCATCCATACTCCAATCCAATAGAACTATGGACACCCAATCCAAACCTACATTTATCTTCCTAGGACACCCCTTTTTGTCTGATATCATGCTTGTTTGACCCTTCGTGGGCTTAACATGCTTGTTTACCCCCGTTTGGCTTTCTTTGTCTGCGTGTCTCTTTGTATGCTTTCTTTACCTTTTGGCTATCTTTTTTGCTTGAAAGTTGGCTTGTTCTTTGTTTGTTGCATGTACACGCTTGGTGTGAGGATGCTTGGAGTGAGGGTGCAACCTCCTAGGTGCAAGCAAAAAAGGAAAGGGTGTAAGCAACCCAAACAGGGCAATGTTCAGTAGATTAGAAGGTTTAGCCTCCCCACTTAGCCACTTCTTTAGAGCCTTGTATTATATTCTCATCCTTGTATCCAGTTTTAGGCCACATTCTTAGGGTATGGCAATGTTTGTTTTATATTTCCTACACTTTGTTGGGCTATACCCTAGGGATGTAGGCATGTATCATTTATCTTTCTTGAACTTTACTTGGGCTACGTTCCCTGGATATGGCAACGTCTGATCGTGCACTTTGTATGATGGACTCTTGGCTAAGTGAGTGACTCTCTCTAGCCATTAGTGCTCTTAACCTTGTAGTGCGGGTATGTGCTCAAGGCAATTACTATAGGTGCATATTCATGTTATATTGTGTGCATGATCATTGTGGTGTGATTGTCTCGATCCGTGTCATCTAAGTGACATCAGTTTTCCCATGTATGCGATACACATCAATATGCTTAATGCTTTGAGGGGCTCTAGCTCGTCTTGATACGAGCATGTTTGCACATACTGTATACACATGCATGAAACCCTGCCTCACCAAACACGAAACCATACCGAATTTTTTCCATAAAAATGGGGCACCTTAGTTGTTGTATTCTTACAGTAAAAGCTTGGTGAGAATAGTGTTTGTGTGCTATGACACACCTGAAGCGAAGCGCTGCTGCTGGATTTTTGCCATGAAAACAAGGCAAAATGCTGCCGGATTTTTGTCATGGAAATTTAGCACCAATTCCAAACACACTAAGGAAGCATCGATCAAGACCACACCCTTTCTGAAACCAAACCTAAGAGTCCAATTCATTTAAAGCCCCAAAAGCTAATGTCAATAGCTCGTTTTTAATTGTCAATGTACCAAAATTATGATTTTATCAAACAAAGGATTGTCCTTGGACAAGCATTGAGGGGTGCCTAATACCTTCCCCACACGTAGCCAAACTTCTAAGCTCAAGAATCAACCTTTTTCTTAGCCTAGGATTAGTAATAAAATCAAATAGAGTCAGGTGACCAATCACGTCTTAGAAAAAATCCAATGATTGGTGGCAACTTCAATTACCTTTGGTAACCTAATTAAAATTGACTCATTTTCCAGTCACACACCAAAGGTATACTCTTTTTGCACAGCACTCGAGCTCTCAAGCCTACAACTTCGTGGGTGCGCAAGAGCATTGCTGCAATGGGTGGTCGAACTGCCAAGTATATTGTTTGCAAAAATCTTTTCAAAAAAATCAAAATGCCAAGAATTCTATTTCTTCATAAAAAAACTAATGTTTGAAATAAATTAAAATGAGGCACTATCTTCAGATAAGCATTGTAGGGTGCCTAGCATCTTCCCCATACGTAACCAAACTTCTGAGTCCAAGATCTTTGGTTCAAAAACTTTTGGTTTACCATAATTAATGAACCTTTAAAATTTGGTTTAGTTAATGAGGTGACTTAAAACAAATTAGACATCCAGGTTACTAATCACACCTAATACAAAACCAATGGTTGGCAGCGACACCTAAAATAATAATAAGAAAAAGGGACTTACACACACACACACCTCACCTCGAAGACACTATCACAAAAGAGGCACATCGCCAAGGACCCAACGTGCGATGAAACCTAAAAACAAAATTTCCCCAAAGAAATTTTTATTTTATTTTATTTTTTCAGGGGGGCATCCACAGGTATGTGCTCAATCACGTTATATTAACTACTCATTTTTCTCTTCATTATTTAATGTGAGACTTCACTCACATGTATATACCCAATAACCCCCCCTCATGTGTGAGTCACTGCCTCTTTGTGGGCTTCATGACCTTTTTGTGGGCCATGAACAAGTACTATTCACTCCTCCTTACCTAATAGGCTTTTTCCCTCACTAGTGCATCATTCATGGACCTTCACGTATCAACCCCGCACGTCTTTTATCTTCCATGAGAACCTCACACCTCATCGTTGTCTAGCACTATTAGCAATAATACTCATTTGTTGGGCCTTTTCTAAGATTGTTTGTGTGAGCTTTATGGGCTTGCTTGGTGCAATATATTGTCCCTACTCCAACTACGAAAAGGACTTGCCATGCTTCATTTGTGCAAGGGCTTCAAGTACACACAACCCGTTCTTGCTCCAACTGCGAAATGAGCCTAGATAACCTTGCCGCCTTTACCCCACTCCACCATGGGCTCTAATACCACTTGCTAGGGAGATAAACACCTTGGGGAGTTTCCTTGAATAATTGATATAACATACAAAAATACACTTTAACCCAAAAAGCCTAAACCCAATAGGTATGTGCTCAATTATGTTATATTAACTACTCATTCTTCTTAGCATTATTCAATGTGGAATTTCACTCACACGTGTATACCCAACAATCTAAGTGTTGCCAACTTTGAGAAGATAGCCAAGGAGAGCTATGTGGAAAAAGAAGGAAGAAGGAATGAAAGTTAGAGAGGATAGAGCAAAGTGTTGCCGCCCTCTACATAAATAATTAGTGTGTGTAAGATCAAAAAAAAAAAAAAAAAATCAAGAATGTTTTTCTTTAGCGTGAGACACAAAGAGAGTGTGTGTGAGAGTAAAGAAAAACAATGAAATTTTTCTTTTGCCGTGGGATACAAAGAGAGTGTATGTGAGAGCAAAGAAAAATAAGAGAGATTTTTCTTTTGCCGTGAGATATACATAAGAGATATTGTAATTAATTTGATAATAGTGAAATTGATTTAGAGTTTGTCTCGTGGTTTTTCCCTTCAAGGAGAAAGGGGTTTCCACTTAAATATTTGTGTTCTTATGTGTGATTGCTATTTGGAATTGATAATATTGGTGGTAATATTATTTGGGACCCAATAGTGGTATTAGAGCTTGGTTGATTTAGTGGATGAGTTTTTATGTGAATTAAGATGGAAGAGAAGGGATTGCTTTGATTAAGGTGGAGCTATTTCAAGAAAAAAAAAAAGAAAAAAGAAAAAAGAAAAAAGAAAAAAGAAAAAAAAAAAAAGACTAGTTGATTAAGGTGGAACTATCCCAAGAGGAAACTAGACAGTTGAAGACAATTGATTGAATTTGAGTTAAGGTGGAGATTGTTGGGAAATTGCCTCAAATTCCAATTGTGACTTGGAAAGTCAATTAGGTTTCCTAGTTCAAGAATAAAAAATTAATTTGAGTTCCTTTGTGTGGAAGGAAAGACTATTATTCATTTTTAAAGAAGTAATGTATTCCTAGTCTAAGAGGGAATAGAAAATGAGTCTTATATATAAAAAAATCCTACAAAGAATTTGATGGCTTTTAAACCAAGAATTCTTCCTATAGGGAGAGGAAAAATAGAGCGTGAAACCAAGAGAGGAAAAAAAGATTTTTACTTAGGAGATAACCAAGGAGTAGAGAGTAAAGTGTTGCCGCCTTCGAGAAATTTTTATATTCGGCCCTCTTAAATTGAAAACCAACCTTCACAAATTGTAAATTGAGACAAAGAACCCAAAAGTTAAAATAACCATGTGAATCATATTTGTATTTGGAATGAAACTTTGATTGTTTACTGTTTCATATCAAAAGATATATGTTTGGGATTTAGGCGTTGTCATGCTGTATGGCTCCACCTAAAGAATTGTATAGAATTTTCTTTTTAATTCATTTTTTCCTATGCATTTTTATTTATTTACAACACTAATTGAGTATATATATATATATATAATAAAAATATGAAGCTGTTTCGCACTTCCCTTTCAAACAAGTCATTACATATACAGTTGTCATTTATTGTTTATTAGGATTTAATTTACTTACTGTACATTTTTATTTAGACATATTATTTTATTTTAAATATACAATAATAAGTGGTAGTGAGTTTTAATTCTCGCATTTTATTTAGTGAGTGGGTGATGTGTCAATTGCTTATTAGAAGAAAAGAAATTACTTTTAAAAAATTAGTATTAAAAGTAATCCAAATCCTGTTTATTATATCCTACCTACCCTGGATGTAATGCACTCGTAAAGAACAACACTGGTCGTGGAAAGCATATTAACTCCAAGTCGATCGCCTATTTATAGCAGGCTTACCAGCCTCAGTTGTACACAAATTAAGAACTAGGAAGTAACACAACATTTTCAAAAAAAAGAAAAGAAAAGGAAGCAATGAGGTTCTACCTACTCATACGTTTCGTTTTTCTCTCCACAGTTGCAGTTGGGGCCCTAGCACAGACTCCTGTATGTGGAGGACAGGCTGACGGAGATGTATGTCGCAACGATGAATGTTGCGGCTCAAATGGGTTTTGCGGAAGCACTGAGGACTTTTGCAGCACTCAAAATGGCTGCCAGAGCAATTGCCACCTACTAACAAGTAATATAAGCGATCTCATTAGCCGGACCACGTTTGAAGAAATGTTTAGTCACCGCAACGATCCTTCGTGTGAGGGGTCCTTCTACACCTATGATGCATTTATGGCCGCTACCTCTGTATTTGGAGGATTTGGAAGAACTGCCGACTCCACCACCCAGAAGAGAGAAATTGCAGCCTTTTTGGCTCAAACTGCATATGCAACTGCAGGTTAATTTGCCAAATAGAAACTAAACCTTTTTTTTTATATAAAATAAAAAATAAAATATAGTTTTACTATATTATATGTTTACTTATGTTGCTTTATGTTGCTTTATGTTGTGCATGGTGATGAACACAACCAAGGAAGTGCATCGGATCCCTATTTCTGGGGTTATTGTCACGTTGTAGAGCAAAACGCCACCTTGCCAGATTATTGTATTGAAGGAAGTATAAATTGGCCATGTGCAGAGGATAAACAGTATTACGGCCGTGGTCCCATTCAACTCCGATAGTAAGAAATCGATAATTAGTTCTATGAATTTAATTTATGTAGTAGAGCATCGATCCATTGAAGCTATTGCCTTAATTTGACTGAATATGTTGTAATTGCAGCAACACCTACTATGGTCCGGCCGGATTAGACTTGGGTTATCCACTTCTATCCGACCCAGATCTGCTTGAAAATGACCCAGTCATGTCTTTCAAGTCCGCATTGCACTATTGGATGAATTACCATTTACAAAAACCCTCATGCCATGCTGTCATGACCAACCAATGGGTGGCAAACTCAGACGACGTGGAAGCGAAACGAGTGGCAGGCTTTGGTCTCACTACCAATATCATCGATGGAGAAGTTGAATGTGGGCATGGAGAGATCGATTCACGTGACAGGACCCGGTTTAACTTCTACTTGACCTTCTGCGACCTATTGGGCGTGCCTATTGATGCTGAGACAAGAGCAACTGATGACACACTTGACTGCGCCAACCAGCAACCTTATGGACCTGCTCCTGTCACGAAGATCTTCATGGAATAGATCGATCCGTACGTGCGTGGTCATATATAGAACTATGGCCCAAGAAAAATCAATGATTATTATTTATATATAGTAGTAATCATTGACTTATCTGTCTACTTAAATAAATGAACCTAGGTACGAGGTTCTGCTTGCGTGGTTTCAGTGTTTTAAAATTTAGTGGATGAACTACGTGTTCTTCTGCATGTTTAATGCAATCAATGTTATATAATGTTTTATGTTCTAGTACTTGTGTTCAAGATATTTGGCGTGGTTTGATCTTCATATATATTCTACTGCATGTGACGATGTAATCAATGCTTTATGGTCTTCTATATATATGTATCTATTCTACTACTCATGACGTTCAATCTCCTCTGCCTGCTTTCCTTCTTTACTTTCATAGCTTCATCTCTACAGTTTGATAATGGATCACAACCATCAAAATGAATATATTATCAAAACGTGACTTCAAATCATGTTTTCTGTTATAAACTATAGTGCATGTGTGCCATTATCAACATCCCTATATGGTTGAGAATTTCAACTACGATTTCTTAAAATCTTCTTAAAATCCTAAAGATGCAAAATAAAATTCTTGAGAATTTTACATTTACATTGCTCAAATATACTTAACAATTGTGTAAGATGAAGATGAAGAGCCAGGCCAACTAGATCACTACAGGACAAAAAGTACAGTCTGACCTAGTCTGGTAACTGCCAATTGGAATTCGCGACTCATCCTTGATGCGAGTGACTCATCAATGCACCATGTTTTGCTAAAAAATGACTTTTCACATTCCATCTTATACCCTTATACCCATGAAATGTAGAGAGCTTCTAGAGAGAATTTTGAGAGAAAAACCCTAGAGAAAAACAAGATTGATTCATCCACAATCTTATCCACTTGATTCTCCAAATTCCTCTACTCTCACCCTCTCCATTGTTATACCCATGAGAGGATTATAGACCAAATCTTTACCTTACCAAAGTCAGAGTAGTGATAAGGTTCTTGTTATTTGGGAAGCAGTTCAAAAGAGAACCAATTCATATTGGTTGATACAATAAATTAATTGTGAGATCTAGAAAAGGCACGGTTTGGTGTAACCTTATTGGAGCAAAAAGTTTAGAGAGCTTAGGTGCATTGGATAGATTAGGCTTGGATGGCTTATTGTTATTCATATATCCCAACTAATTTTCTAGTGGATCATTTACCGTTTGGAGGGCGGCGGAGAAGTTTTTCGTCAAGTTCTTTGATTTCCTTTTCGATAACACATGCCGGTGTTATCTTGTGTTTGCATCTTTCTTTCCCTTACTCTTAACTTTTAATTTTTGCTGGTTGTGATTAATTAATGGCTTAGAGTAGTTTGTTAATTTGGATATTGATTATATTTCATATTCCGCACATATATTTTTTGAATATAAGCTTGTATTGGAAATTTTGTATTTGGGCCTCTAAACATTCACAAGTGTTTTATACCCTAAGTGAGTTTTCAATTTGAATTTGCATATATCGTACTATATAAATTTTAATTAATTGAAATTTTCTTATACGTAATCATTCAGTAACTAAATAATCAATAATTTGACCATTATGGATAAGTTTTTTAAATGAAAACATACCTTTGAACATTGATAAGCATCTTTGTTTTGGTGAAAACATAGAATTGATCTGTTCTAAAATCAATTTTATGAAATTAGTTATAAAAAAGAAACAATTAAAAGTTGGATTTAAATGTCATTTTAGTAATTTTCTTATTGACAATATATACATATTTCTTACACAAAATATATGAGTTGGAATTTGGTATAAATATTAAAAATAAAAAGAATATGTAGGTGGGGTTTGGATACCAATTATTGCGTCTGCGTTTCAGCTCTTTTGCGTTTTCTCCAGCCATTTTCAGCACATTAGTGGGTCTTGTGTACTGTTTACGAGACCCACAAACTTCACTTTTTAGCAACTTTTTCATTAAAAATGAGTCACACGGCACTATTCACACATTTAAAAATTATTTTGCTACAGTGTTTTCAGTTTTTAGTTTTCAGTTTCAGTAAAATAAGTTCTATCTAAACAAAGCCGTAATCTAACAAATAGATTTTCAAAATATTAATTATGTACAAATAATAGACCTCCATCAAAGGAAAATTCTTAAATATTCTCGATGCATGGAGAAATGGTACTCTCTCTTCTTACATTCATGGGACACCACACCATAAATTTAATTAGTGGACCTTACTATAAATGTGAGAGGACAAAACATCATTTTTCTTCCTCTAATAAATTTTTTAGGTAGAGACAAGCAGCAATAGAACAGCACTCAAATCAAATTTTCAAAACTTTTAAATTTGGGCCTCAAAGAATGATAGAGAATGTGTCAATACAGACAATCATTTGAATTTTTAATTTTCTTTTATAAATGTTATGAATATAAAGTGAGAGAAAGAGACTGAGAATCTGACACGATAAGTTGTAATTCATTGCTTGTCACTTTCACATCAGCCTAACGTGCGAAAAGGTATGTTTACGAGAAATATTCTTTTTTTTTTTTTTTTTTTTGCCCTTCCCGTGGAATTAGACTCTGAGAACTTGTCCAAGTAAAATAGCTATCCCTATCCTATGCACCCAATTTGTGTGCGGGATAGAAAAATTTGGTTTAAAACGTGCCTGACAGGTGCATCAATATTTCATCAATAGCTCTAAACTTCGCACTTCTTTATGATGATTACCTTCTTGTTAACACCATGTTCAAACAATCACACTTTTATCGTTGAGAGATGCTACGTCTACAACAATTCTACAACATTTTTACAACAAATCATAGGTGCTTAATTGTTATTGGTTCAAATTTGAAACTAACACTAAGATTACTTTTTTACCCCAACAATAACAACCAGTAACAATCTGCCACTTAGGATTTGTTGTAAAAATGTTGTAGAAATGTTGTAGACATATCATTCCTCTTTATCGTTTGCGCCATCACATAATTGTAAGAAGACAAACAAACAGTCTATGGACAAACTCTTGGCCATACGAAGATTAGTTATGTTTAGAATTATTGAAAAAAATTCCCTCGAAAGAAACAAAAAACGAAAACGTTCATGCGTAATCCATAGTTTAAATCGTTCCTGAAAGCTGTGTATTTGCTTTTAAAACATAAAAAGCAAAAACAAAAAAACGTGTCCAAAAATTTAGACAATAGCTCCCAATGTCTGAACAAACTCAATAAAACAACCTCCATAACAAAACCCACAACATCAAAAAGCAATCCAAACAAGATAAGATAAAGTTTTGTTACTTTCATGGCATTTATGTCAGTCACCTATCTTAGGTCGGATGCTTTTAGAGAGAGCACAATGAATTTTTCTGACTATCTTAGGTTCATTTATATATGGTCTCACCTAAGTTGAAAGTAGAGTACACTATGCCGTTGAGTTTAGCATAAAACCCATAAATGTCTCAACTTCAATCATGATTTCCTCAAACATAGAGGTGAGCATCTGTAGTTTTGCAGCTTTTCTTGGTTTCTTTCTTAAAAAAATTATTATTTTTCAATTTTATTTTTCCGTTTAAAAATCAATAATGGGCATTTAAAGTCAACTTTTCATTATTTTTTTTCTTAAAAATAATTGTTAAAATTAATTTTAGCATAATTGTCCACCTACTTTTTGCGCTTGAGTTCAAGTAGCGTGGGAATCATTAGCACCAAGACCATGGGTCAATGAGGGAATCCTATTGTTATCCTGCCTAGTAGGATACGATTTATCTCAATGATCGTACATTTATTTAACAACTGATGGGTCCGTTTGGATACAGCTGAAAACTGAAAACTGAAAAATACTGTAGTAAAATAATTTTTAAATGTGTGAATAATACTGTAAAACCCATTTTTAATGAAAAAGTTACTAAAAAGTGAAATTTGTGAGTCTAAAAACAGTGCACTATACTGTTCACAAGAAAAGTCAAATATTTTGGCTCAAAAAAAAAAAAAAAAGATGAAACACAAAACGTGCATTTGGGAAGAGTGACACATCCATTTGGATAGAACTTATTTTGCTGAAACTAAAAACTAAAAACACTATAGCAAAATAATTTTTAAATGTGTGAATAGTACCGTGGTACCCATTTTTAATGACAAAATTGTTAAAAAGTGTAATTTATAGGACCCGTAAACAGTGCACGGGTGTACTATTCATTACTGACTTAGTCAAAAGGTGCGGCTGAAGCAAAAAAAAAAAAAAAAAACTGAAAATGTGTGAAAACATAATACGCAGCCGTGGACGTGGTATCGAATTAGAACACGTGCTCAGACTCTAAGTTGGCCGGAAGAAAAATCACACTTTGTTACAAGAACTCTAGCTAGTAGGTTACTATGCGATGAATATTATAACAAAAAGATGGTAAGATAAAGCTAACAACAATAGTAAGATTGACAGAGAGGTGACAAAATAGTGTCAATGGAGTGGTGGCAGCAGGGCTGAAGGAAGCGGTAATACTAATATTGGGATTATTTCACATCCAATGATAATAGGAATGTCATGGAGATGATATACAGTATAGTAGTACATTGATAATTAAGACAAGATGGTAACGATATTAATTGACTAATGTAGTAGTAATGGATTTAGGATGCAGTCATAAAGAATTTCTAGGATTAAAATTGCTATTGAAGGTGCACAACTCTCATTATTTATTCTTATAAAAAAATTCCTTTCTGATTGTAGTTGCATATACTTTTATAGTTTTTATTGCAACTATGAAACAATCATCTTTGGTCATGAATAATGTCAAAAGTCAAAATTACGCTACACAACAAAATAAATATATATATATATATATATATATATATATATATATATATATATATATATATATATATATATTTTATAGATTCTATTATTTTGTAAGGTTTTAAAACCCGGACCAAACGGTATGGTCCGCCCGAAAAAACCTCGAACCGCTCATTTTTGCGGTTCTTTTTATCCTTAAGAACCGCTCTATGGAAAAAAAGCAAAGACCCGTGCGAACTGCAGTCAGACCTCACGGTTCTGAGAATCGTGACTAGACCGCTTCTCACAACTCCCTACTTCCCTTTGAATCTAAATCTTAAAAAAAAAAAAAAAAAAAAAAAAAAAAAAAAAAAAAAAAAAAAGATTGACATTTTAGACCGTGCATGGGTTTTCCGGTTAGACCTGGGCTTTTTGTTTGAAAATACTCACTGAAAACTTGTCGGAAGTTTTGAATCTTTCATCATCGAGAGGGTCATCTTGTTCGCTAGAAGCCGAAAGTAGCAGATCTTGTTCGCTATATTGATGTTTTAGGGGAAACTTTTCTCGGATCTTGTTCGCAGATGACGCAGCTCTTTCTTCCTTGTAAGGTTGAATTTAATCAACTATCTTGTTGACTTTATTCCGTGCCAAATTTGCTTGTATTCTAGCATGTAGTAACCCTGTATTTAGGTGGGATTATTGTAAGGGTAGTGTGTGAGAGAGTGTGAAAAAATGTTCCTCAATGTGCAAAGATGCAGGGACTCGCGACTGGAACTCGCGGGTGGCTCGCAGGTGTAAGCCGCCAGATAAGAGTCAAGTGTCAAGCATGCGGGAAGCTGAAGCGTTATGCCAGTTGGTGCACTACAGGGCAAAAGTCCTAGGCTGGCCAGGCAGTTAACTCACGGCTGGAACTCGCAGCTTAGACCAGTCGCGAGGCCAAGCCGCCAACCAGCCCTGTTTGGGAAAAACTGTCTCTTCGTATTCCAAACATTCACCACTATATATAGCCCATTATACCCACCAAATGTAGAGAACTTCCGAGAGAATTTTGTGAGAGAAACCCTAGAGAAAAACAAGATTGACTCGTCTACAATTTTTACTTTAGAGACTTTTCAAATTCCTTTACTCTCTTCCTCTCTATTGTTACATCCTTGAGAGGTCCTTAGCTAAATCCTTTTCTCACCATACCCATATCCGTGAGAAAGTTTATTTGATACTTTTGAGAAGCAGTTAGGAAGGAACCAATGTCTATTGGTTGATGCTATGGTTGATAGCGAAATCTGGTAAGCTAAAGAAGAAATAGGTTCAGCGCAACCTCGTTGGAGCAAGAAGCTTGGAGGGCTTAGGTACACTGGGTAGATTAGGCTTGGAAGGTCTTCTGCTGTTCATGTATCCCAACTATATTCTTTAGTGGATTATTTACCGCTTGGAGGGCGGCGGAAAGGTTTTACGCCGAAGGTTTCGGTTTCCTCTTCGATAACACATTGTGTGTTGTCCGTGTGTTTGCATCTTCCTTTCCTTTATCTTTGCCATTTATTTACTGTTGTGGATGTGTTTATATTTGGCTTATGTTCATGTTTCGCACATTAATTGTTTGATAATAAGCTTGAATTGATAATTTGTAATTTGGGGTCTAAACGTTCAAGGGTGTTTTATACCCATTTTGAACATTCATTCCTCTTTGTTTCTTCACTGCTTCTTCTTTCGTTCTTCATGGTCTCCTACCTTCAGTTTAAAGTAGATGACTTCTTTCAACTTTTTTTTTGCTTTTTAGTTTGGTGAGCCTAGCACGTGTGACATGACAAAGCCTTAGAAAAGTTCCATCTCATTTTGACTCATTGCCCCTCCCAGCGTGACATGATGGAGAAGTGAATGAGTCTAGCACGTGTGACATGATGGAGAAGTGGATGACGACAAAAATGAGTTTGAAAGTTTCTGACTCATTGCCCCTCCCCAACGTTATATTTTTATATATGATTGCTTTTTAAATTTTGACGTTTTTGGTTTTTGTTTATCATTATTATTATTATTATTATTATTATTATTATTATTATTATTATTATTATTATTATTTTACTATTAAGTTGGATTTTGAAACATTATAATAAAATTAGTGATATAAAAATGCATTTAAAAAAGTATTTATTTAGATTATTTTAGTCAATTTTTCTATTTTTACTAATTTAATATTTTTATTTATATTTAAAATAATTATTAAATTAATTATGACGTCATCGCGGTTCGACGCCGATTCGACCTCAAAAACCTTGAACTTCTCCCTTTTACAATTCAATGAACAGTCCGGGTCTGAAAACCTTGCTATTTTGTACATTAAAAAGAAATTTTTTGCAACACTTTCTACAGAATCAATCATAGAAAATTGTGTGATTTAAAAAACTATCAAGTTACATTTTGATAGATCACAAAATGATTGAGCAAAAAATGTATTAGAACAATTTAAATGGAACTAATTTAAATGAATGGAACTAATTTAAATGATTATGTTATTGAGTTTGACATTCTCAAAAGAGATGTATTAAAAAATTTTGAGGATGATAAATTTGTTGGACATTTTTTGTTTGCATTCATGGAATATGATACTACAATTTTATTTGAAGAATATGCACATTCTTATCTCACTTGTGTTTCGCAAATGATAATGATTTTTGTGGTATCCAATCTCTCAATTATTCAAGTTATTGATAAGGTTTTACAGAATTTTCATTATCTATTTAGTATGAGAGACTTTGAAGGAGCCATTGTACGTACTTCTAAAGATCACTTGTCTTCTTGCATCAGTAGAGAATTCACATGATTCACTGTGCTTGTCCTCAGGTGAATTGTTAGAACATTATTGCTACATATCACATAGCGGTGGCAAATGGGCGAGTTGGGTCATAAATGGGTTGAGTGTATAATTACCCATTTATCCATTTATGACCCATTTATATATAAATTAATTATCTATTACCAACCCAACTCATTTAATTAGTAACCACTCATTTAACCCAATATGATCCAAATACCTCTTAAACTAGTTGAATACCCTCTTGACCTCTAAAATTACCAAAATACCCTTAAATATCTAAAATGACGCAAACAAAACCCTACACTTCCAAAATTACCAATATACTCTTGGATATCCAAAATTATCCCCAAAATCTCTAAAATGAGCAAAATACCCATGAAACCTCTAAAATAACCAAAATACCCCTGATATCTCTAAATTACCAAATATGCTAAAAAACTACTAAAACCAAAATATCTCCAAAATCTCTAAAATGAGCAAAATACCCATGAAACATCTAAAATGACCAAAATACTCCCAAAACCCATAAAATGATCAAAATACCCCCGAAATCAAAAAATTACCAAAATACCCACAAAACCTAAAAAATGACCAAAATACCCCTGAAACCCAAAAAAAAAAAACCACAATATCCTTGAAACCTAAAAAATGACCAAAATACCCCCAAAATTTAAAAATTACCAAAATACCCAAAAAACTTAAAAATTACCAAAATACCCCTAAAACCCAAAAAATGCCCCGAAACCTAAAATTTATCAAAATACCACCAAAACCGAAAAAAAAAATGACTAAAGTACCCCCAAAACCCAAAAAATGACCAAAATAACCCCCGAAACCTAAAAATGACCAAAATACCCTCAAAACCTAAAAATGACCAAATACCCCCGAAACCCAAAAAAATGGCCAAAATACCCCCAAAGCCCAAAAATTGACCAAAATTCCCTTGAAATCCAAAAAATGACCAAAATACCCCTAAAACCTAAAAATTACCAAAATACCCCCGAAATCCAAAAAATGAACAAAATACTCCCGAAACCCATAAAATGATCAAAATACCCCCGAAATCAAAAAATTACCAAAATACCCACAAAACCTAAAAAATGACCAAAATACCCCTGAAACCCAAAAAAAAAAAACCACAATATCCTTGAAACCTAAAAAATGACCAAAATACCCCCAAAATTTAAAAATTACCAAAATACCCCAAAAACTTAAAAATTACCAAAATACCCCTAAAACCCAAAAAATGCCCCGAAACCTAAAATTTATCAAAATACCACCAAAACCGAAAAAAAAATGACTAAAGTACCCCCAAAACCCAAAAAATGACCAAAATAACCCCCGAAACCTAAAAATGACCAAAATACCCTCAAAACCTAAAAATGACCAAATACCCCCGAAACCCAAAAAAATGGCCAAAATACCCCCAAAGCCCAAAAATTGACCAAAATTCCCTTGAAATCCAAAAAATGACCAAAATACCCCTAAAACCTAAAAATTACCAAAATACCCCCGAAATCCAAAAAATGAACAAAATACTCCCGAAACCAAAAAATGACCAAAATATCCATAAAACCTAAAAATGACCAAAATACCCACTGTAGGGATAGGGGCCCAAATTTTTATGTTGGGCCTTGAGCCCAATTTGAGGACGTCAGCTTGTCCGAGGAGGGACGAATATTTATGAGGGGATCCAGCTTAGAGTCTCGTGAGTGAGAAAGGAGCAAAAGGCGATCCGAGGATGAATTCCTCCTCGGCTATGACGAGTATAGCTCAGACAAGCGTTCCAATAACAGAGGTAACCTTCATAGAAGTTCCAGTGACAGGAATGTACATCTCGAGTGTACCAAAAGATGGAAGCTAGGAGGTACTTAAGGAAAGGCTGGTACCGCTGCATTAAATGCACTGCAGCTACTTTCCTAGCCGTATTTATGTGGAGAAGACCCCTAAACAAAGCTGCCTTGGTTACCACAACTCACAGTAAGCCAGAGAGGGTGTCTAATGGGACGGGTACTTGAGTAAGGACTCAAATGATTAACAAATGTAGGGTCAAGATGGTTCAAATGGATCTATATAATGTAAGAAACCCTCCATGAGATGGGATCAGAAAAATAGAGAAAAGATACTGTAACAACCAGAGTTGCACTTGTAATCAATTTCATCAACCTATATAGAAAATATGACTCCTTGGACAGTACATTCACCCCACCTTATGTGCTTTGTTCTTGCATGATTGTCTTACAAAATCACCTTAGCTGTTGTTATACTTACTAGGGCCTAGTTCTCTAACTCACTCTCTATAAATTTATTGTATTGGGCTCATTAACCCACAATCCCACACTTATTGGGCTTGGGCTACAAACCGTGACCCTATAATTGGCATCGTCTGTGGGAAGAATTTGTGTGATAGTGAGTACAGCAGTTAACGATGATGGGTTTAGGTCCACACCAGGCGAAATCCATGTCACCCCAACGTGAAAATCCCCTCGCCAACCATGAGCGTAAAGAAGATCAAGAAGGCAGTGTGCACACTATGCATATAAGAAAAAGTCATACTCGAGTCAGAAGTCACATCTCTCAAGACCAGCCTAACAAAGCCATGCAGTTGGAAATTGACCAGTTAAAGAGGGAACTGCGCCATGCATGACGAATGTGAACTCCCTCTAACTTTGATGTTTTTTCTGATGACGGAAAGGACGTCAGTTATAGGCGAAGGTCTCGAACCCCGTCCAGCGAGTCTTTCTCCTACGAAAAGGAACGCCATCGCGAACGGAGGATTAAAAGCCCACCTCATAAAGGCGTGGGAAATGACGCTGTGAGCAGGGCCTTGGACCAAATTTCCAGGTCACCTTTCACGCGCAAGATCGAGGAGGCTAAACTTCCTCAACGATTCACCCAACCTGATTTCACCGTGTACAACGGTAAAATAAACCCCGTGGAGCATGTGAGCAATTTCAATCAAAGAATGACTGTCCATTCCAGAGATAAAGCCTTGATGTGCAAGGTTTTCCCATCTAGCTTGGGGCCCATTGCGATGAGATGGTTCGACAACCTAAAGGCATATTCTATAAGCTCCTTTAAGGAGCTTACCCAGACATTTTGTTCTCGCTTCATCACCTACAGCAGGGTTCCTCGACCCTTGGCTTCCCTACTGTCCCTAAGCATGCGAGAGGGAGAGACACTAAAAGCGTACTCGGATAGATACTTGGAGATGTTCAACGAAATAGATGGTGACTTTGATGATGTGGCCAGCAGTACCTTCAAGCTCGGCCTCCCTACCAATCACGGTTTGAGGAAATCCGTAACTGGCAAACATGCCACTAATGTGCGCCAACTCATGGACCGTATTGACAAGTATAAAAGGGTTGAGAAAGACCAACAGCAGAGGAAGGGGAAGGAGAAGGTTATCCCTCAAGAGATGAGGGATTTTAGGTCAGACCGATACAATAACGACCGACCACGGAGAGATTTAGCTGGACGATCAGGGTCTGTCATCCACAAGCAGTCAATGCTGTGTTCCGAGAACCAGTGCATCAGGTTCTAGGGAAGATTAGGAACGAGCCATTCTTCAAATGGCCAAATAAAATGGCGAGAAACCCCACAAGGCACAACCACAACCTCTATTGCCAATATCACCAAGACCACGAACACACCACAGAAGATTGTAAAAGTCTATGGGACCACCTAGACCAGCTCATCCGTGAAGGAAAGCTAAAGCAACTCTTGCACCACTCCAGCGGTCAAAGGGGCTAGACAAACTTGGAATCTCAGAGAGATGACTCCTCGAGACCTCTCATAGGAACGATAAATGTCATTTTTGCTGCTTTAGGGAGAACTGGATCCTGCCATTTCAGATTGATATCTGTGGCTTGGCTATCCATCGAGGATTCTAAATAAGAACCAAAGAAGGCTAGACTGCAAATGCAACCGGTTTTGGGCTTCTCAAACGAGGATAAAATCGGAACCATCCAACCCTACGACGATGCTTTGGTGGTTATCCTCATGATTTGGGGATATGATGTGAAGAGGGTGATGGTGGACCAAGGCAGTGGTGTCGAGATAATGTACCCCGACCTATATAAGGGGCTGAACTTGAAACTAGAGGACTTAACACCCTACAGCTCGCCCCTAGTGAGTTTTGATGGGAATGTCGTCATCCCAAAGTGTTAGATTAAGCTACCCATACAGACTGGCTCAGAAATAGTGGAAATAGACTTTATTGTGGTGGATGCATATTCCCCCTATACTGCCATTGTCGGCAGGCCCTGGCTTCATGCTCTAGAGGCTATCTTTTCTGCCCTACACTAGAAAGTGAAATACCCGTTGGGGGGGTCAGATTGAGGAGATTGTTGGGAGCCAATCCACGTCTAGACAATGCCTGGTGGCCGCCATCCGGTATCGGCCCGATGCCGAGTCCTCGGCCCGTACTAAAGAAGGCTTGTAGCAATTAATAGGTCAAGCATCGTCCATCGATGGGTTGGCCGAGGAGGCAAAGTGTGAAGATTTGGTAAAGGTTGTTATCGGCGATGATCCGGAGAAATTCTTTCAGATTGGGGCTCAGTTGCCTCCTCCAGAGAAGGAAGAACTGGTAGAGTTTCTTAGAAGAAACGTTGATGTCTTCGCATGGACTGCTCACGAAGCCCCCGGGGTGGACCTGAACTTCATCTGTCATCATCTGAATGTTAATCCGTCAGTTATTCTCAAGAAGCAACCTCATCGGCACTCTTCAAAGGAACACTCTGATGCTGTCAGAGAGGAGGTGAAGAAACTAAAGCAGGCGGGGGCTATCAATGAGGTATTTTACCCTAAGTGGCTGGCCAATACCTTGGTGGTAAAGAAGAAGAGTGGGAAATGGTGAGTGTGCATGGATTTTACAGATTTGAATAGGGCTTACCCAAAGGATCCTTGCCCAAAGAATCCTTTCCCTATGCCTAAAATAGACCAGTTGGTAGATGCAACCGTAGACCATTCTCGGATGAGCTTTTTAAATGCCTTTCAGGGATACCACCAAATACCACTAGCCCTAGATGATTAGGAGAAGATAGCTTTCGTCACCCCTACGGGAAACTACTATTACAAGGTGATACCGTTTGGTTTAAAAAATGCGGAGTCTACCTATAAAAGGATGATGACCAGGATGTTTGAATTGCAGTTAGGCAAAAGCATTGAAGTCTATATAGACAATATGGTGGTAAAAAGGAAGGAGGTGTTCAAGCACTTAGGAGACCTCGAAGACATATTCGACATTTTGAGGAAATACAAGTTACGCCTCAACACCTCTAAGTGCTCATTTGGTGTGGAATTAGGCAAATTTCTAGGCTACATGGTAACCCACCGGGGAATTGAAGTTAACCCCAACTAGATTAAAGCAACCAACAACTTACAACCACCTCGGAATCTCAAGGAAGTCTAGAAGCTAACTGGAATGACTGCTGCCCTGAACCGGTTCATCTTTCGGTCAGTGGATAGGTGCCGACCCTTCTTCTTACTGATGAACAAATGGAAAGGATTCGAGTGGACCAAAGAGTGCGCCTCAGCCTTCCAACAGCTTAAGGACTATCTCTCTCGGCCTCCTATTATATCCAGCCCTGAGGTTGACGAGATCCTGTTTGCTTACATCGCAATAGCCATTCATGGTGTAAGCTTAGTCCTAATACGAGTTGACGTCGACACGCAAAGGCTTGTTTATTATGTGAGCAGTTCACTATATAAGGCCGAGATCCGTTATCTGCCACTGGAGAAAACTATTTTGGCAGTGGTACACACCAAACGCAAACTCCCTTATTACTTTCAAGCGCACATGGTCATCGTCCTAACTCAGCTTCCGCTCAGGGTTTTGCTCCAGAGCGTTGATTATACGGGGAAGATCGCTAAATGGGCCACAATCCTAGGAGCTTTTGACATTAAATACATGCCTCGCACTTCTGCCAAGGGCTAAGTCCTAATGGATCTGGTGGCCAAGTTCGCTAAATCCCCGTTAGAAAAAGAAACAAAAGCACAACACATGGATGGAAAATTAGTTGGCATGATCTCCCAGCAGGGCCCCCTATCCTGGAAAGTGCACGTTGACAGTGCAGCAAATTAGAAGGGTTTCGAAGTGAGGTTAGTGCTAGTATCCCTTGAAGGGATCACCATCTAGAAATCACTTAGATTGGGATTCTCGGCCATCAACAATGAAACTGAATATGAGGCTCTGCTAATGGGAATGACCATGGTTCGAAAAATGGGCGAAAAGGCAGTAGAGATGTTCTCGGACTCAAAATTAGTCGTGAGCCAAGTCAAAGGAGAGTTCGGAGCAAGAGATGAAAGAATGCAGGGGTACTTAAGTCAAGTCAGGCATCTACAAGCAGAATTCGAATCTTTCAGCCTATTGCACATCCCTATGAGCAGAAACACACACGTCGATTCCCTAGCCACGCTCACAACCTCCTCGGCACAAAGCTTACCTCGGGTCATCCTCGTAGAAAACCTGTGTAAGCCCACAGAGACGAACAAAGAGGTGGTTCATATTCACCAAGTTAGGGTGGAGCCTAGCTAGATGGACCCCATAGTACTATTCCTCAAAGAGGACACCCTACCAGAAGAGAAATCAGAAGCAGACAAAGTGAGTAGAAAAGCTCCTCGGTTCTAGCTATCTGAGGACCAAAAGTTATACAAATGCAATTTTTTCGGGCCATACTTCCTATGCATACACCTCGAGGTAACAAAACTACTCCTTGAGGAGTTACATGAAGGGATCTGCGGTAGCCACACTGGAGGCAGATCCTTAGCACACAGAGTCATCACTCAAGGCTATTGATGGCCCAATATGTAAAGAGAAGCACAAGAATATGTAAAGAAATGCGACCAATACCAAAGATTTGCACCAAACATACACCAACTAGGGGGAGCCCTTAATTTGGTGTCCAGCCTCTGGCCATTCGCTTAATAGAGCTTGGACATTGTGGACCCTTTTCCCTAAGGCAGCAAGAAATAAGAGATACCTTCGAGTCGGCACAGACTACTTCACTAAATGACTCAAAGCCGAGTCTCTAGCGAACATCAGGGATGTGGATGCCAAGACGTTTGTATGAAAGAACATTTTCACACAATTCGGAGTCCCTCACACCCTCATCTCAGAAAACGGCCTTCAATTCGATAGCAAAGCCTTTACGAGGTACTGCTGTGACTTGAGAATTACAAATAAGTATTCTACCTCAGCTTATCTCTAGGGAAATGGGCAAGTGGAGGCTGTTAACAAAGTCATTGTAAGTAGACTCAAGAAGAGGTTGGACGACGTAAAGGGAAAGTGGGTGGATGAATTGTCACATGTCTTGTGGATGTACCGAACCACACCTCACAGGTCGACAGGGGAGACTCCTTTCTCAATGACATATGAGGTAGAAGCTATTATCCCTTTGGAAACTAGTTTCCCAACGTTAAGAACTAGCTCATTCAATCTAACCACTAACAACAAACTTCTGGAAAGGAGCTTAGACTTGATTGAAGAAAGAAGGAAAAATGCAATGGTTCAATTGGTATACTACCAACACAAGTTTAAGTAGGGTTATAATGCCAACGTGAAGCTGAGACCATTGGCACCTGGTGATCTGGTGTTAAGAAAGGTTCTGGGTACTGCAAAGAACCCAGCATGGGGAAAGGTAGGGCCTAATTAGGAAGGACCATATCGTATCACCTCGGTGGCTAGCGTAGGAGTATATTTTTTGGAAAACTTAGATGAACATGTAATACTACGCCCGTGGAATGTAAACAACCTGAAAATGTATTATTATTAATGAAAGTTTCCTTTGTCAAAAGTGTTCATTTGTTGTGTAAAGGTATTGCATTTCCTATTTTTCTTCTTTTATAAGTGTTTAAACTGAACCTTAGTTATGCTTGCTGTCCTTGGACCAGATGCTAAGGGGAAATTAACACACTGTGACATCTTTTATAAGTGTTTAAACTGAACCTTAGTCATGCCTATTGTCCTCGAACCAGACGCTAAGGGGAAATTAACACATTGTGACATCTTTTATGAGTGTTTCAACTGAACTTTAGTCATGCTTGCTGTCCTCGGACCAAATGCTAAGGGGAAATTAACACACTGGGACATCTTTTGTAATTGTTTAAACTGAACCTTAGTCATGCCTGCTGTTTTCGGACCAAATGTTAAGGGGAAATTAACACGAAATGGAATCTTTATAAGTGCCAAAACAGGTCTAAGACTATGACTAAATCCTTAGGTTGATAGCTCTGAGGAAGGTAAAGTCCTTAATTATTTATTCAAGTGTTGAGCAATGTGAAGGATATCTCCCCCTTTTATTCCTTACAGAGTTCACTACTTATCTTTATTAGATTCTATGTTCATTGGTACTTGTGCTAGTTAGTTAAAATTACTTGCACTGGTAACAGGGTATTGATGTTGGTTTTTATTGAAACTAAAGTGACAACAGTCCAAGATCATCCAACAATAATAAGCCTGAAAGCATATGGAAAGAAGACACAAGAGATAGAAAGAAAAGTAGATTCATTGATCAAAAGGAGAGAATACACTACATTCCATAACAATAGTTCAAAAAAAAATTTTACTACATAAAAAAAAGTCCTAATGGCTAGGTCCTGGCCTTGGGGGCAAGAGGGTCAACAGCTTGGCTTGGCTGGGAGATGGCAGCATCCTTGGCTTTGTCCTTGGCTTTAGAGGGGGGCTTTTTCTTTTCCTGGCCCTTACCCTTATCTTGGGCCCCTTCAGCTCCCTGGCCCTGATCACCAACTTGATCGGATCCTTTCAAAGCCTCGGGGAGAGCAAGAGTAGCTTGGCTGGTCAGGGGCTGCTCGGATGCCTCTGAAGCATGTTTAGGAGGAGAAAAGTCATAACCTGGGAGTTCACGAATTTCTGGGTGATAATATATACTCCTAGGTTGCTACAAAACAGAGTTTGCAGGGACTCCTGTAGCATCAAGGGCCTTACCCCATGATACGCCGCAGTAATCCCAACATACCTCTGAAAGCTACTTGGCAAGCCTTATTTGCATCTCCTCGCTGAGCAAATATGATGCTTTCTTCTCAGCCTCCATTGCCTCCTTAACCAATTGAGCCGCCTCCTTGGCCTTCTGAAGTTCAACCTTAAGATCTTTGACCAGCTGCATTTCGGTAGCCAAGTTTATCTCAATCACATGTAACTTTTGGCGCTGGTCCTCGGCTTACCTTTCTACGGTCTTTAGGCCCACCTCGACACTGTCCTTGGCTTGGACCGCCTACTTCAGTCTCTCGGACAGTTTAGCTTGATCTTGCTTGAGAGCCCCTAATGCCTTCTCGATCTCAGCGCTAGATTGTGCCTCTGCCTTAACTTCATTGCGGGCTTCCTTGACCCATTCCTCGGCCATGAAAACCTGTTAGGTAATCTGTATAACAGAAATAAAAGGGTTTCGTATAAGAAGAGGAGAAAGGATGAACTAAGTATTTAATTAGAAGAATGTGTCAAACCACTTACCATGACAAGATCCCTCTTAATGGACAAGAAGAAGTCAGGCTGTTTAAAGCACCTGTAAGCGTCCATATCTCTTGGCAAAAGAAGCGGCTGCTCTAGAGCTTCGACAATGTGACCCACGTGCCCCTTTGAAAGTTTCAGATTGAAGAGTCCCATGGGATGGGGGCACCATTCACCTCCAACCTAGGGGACCAAGTGCACGGTGGTTGGTGCACGTCAGCCCCTAGAGAGTCCTCTTAGTTGTCAACAGAAGTGGATCTCTTGTCTCGGTGGTTTTTGGCCACTTTCTGTTGTTTTGTCCCCTTCTGAGGACTCACCTCGCCTTCCTTAAGCACCTCGATTGGCCTCTTCTTCATCAAATCAGCAATGGGCTTCAATCTAAGGTCGGCGGGAATCTGAGAAGGAGGAGGGGGGAGTTTAGCAAGGACTTGAGACTTGGTGGCTTCTTTTGAAGTTGACACCTTATCCCTAGAAGCCATGAGATCTCTTAAATTCTTATTGCCCTTATTCAAGGCCATACTATCTTCCTCTCCTTCGGAGGAGCTGTTTGGGCGGGCAATCACCAAAATAAGGGTGTGAACACCAGAATGCCTATCCACTTCACCCTTGGCATCCGAGATGGTGACTAAAGGAACCCCTAGCTCTTCCTCTTCCTCGAAGTGGAACCTATCTATCTTCTCCTCAAGAGTTAAGCGTGAGGAACTAACCTCCTCCCTTGGTGCTGTTGCTACCTCGGGCAAGGCTTGTTGGAGTGGTAGTCTAACGAGTGGAAGATCTCTCCAAGCCAAAAATCCAGGCACAAAGATGTCTATGCAGGCCAATCGGAGGTTACCAACCCTTATTGCCTAACCTGCTTCATGAAAGATTTTCGACAAAGGGTTGTAATCAAGAATCAAAGGAGTAGATCACAATTGTCCATCTTCGCCTACAAAGATCTTCGACCTTAGTAGGAAGTTCAGAGCTGAGACGTTGACCAAATTGAGCCTCGGGGCAACATGTGTTTTATCTGCAAAATGTCTGAGGAGAAAATTGTGGTCAAACTAATGAAAACTGCTAATAGAGAAAAACAAATTGCTAAAAATCCACCTGGCTCTCCTGCCTGAGTAGGGCAGTGAAAACCGTCATGCCACTCTCCAGAGACAATTAGGTAATCATCCTTCATGCCTTTGTTAGACCTAGGAAGGCCGGATATCAGTCTCATGACGTCGGACCGAGATTTAAGATAATATCTCGTGCCTGCCAATTTGTGACACTCGTACATATGGACTACGTCATGCCACGTGAGCCCTAAACCCATTTGCTCGTTGAGAGTGTCTACACTACCCAAGTTCCTAAAAAGGTTAGGGGCGCACTGATGGGGAGTTAACCTATGGCTAATCAGGTAATCTCAGGTCACCCTTCCCATGGGGAGTGTCATTCCCCCCCTCTATGAAAGCAATCATAGGGATGACAACCTCCCCCACCTCCCTATTTGTGACTATCTGGTCTAGAGCGCAGTTTTGCAGGGCTACTCCCTGTGAAATATGGTATATGGCCCTAAAACCTTCCATACTGGTCTCAGAATCTACTAGATGCTTAAATCTACCCATTTGGTTAAGCTAAAAGGGGGTGGGTGAAGTTTTTTAAAGAAAGAAAGCAAAGAATTGAAGGCCGAGAAGACTGGCCGAGGAGAAAACAACCTAGAAGGAATAGTAAAAGATTAGAACTTACAGGAAAGTGAATGAGTGACACGGAGTTCTTGAAGGATTGAGAGTTGTTGAAAGGTAGAGTGCTCTTGAACGTTTGGAAGCTTTTGTAAAATGAGGAAAGGCATGCCCTTCATGCACCTTATATATGAGGGAGAATTGAGTGGGAGTTATCCCGGTCAAAATTCAAACGAAGATATCCACCGTTCGATGAGCGCCTTATCGTTGGATGGGGGGAACGACACTCCCACATGTAGCAATCATAGGATGCGCAAAACAACACTCCCACACGTGTGAACCAGGGAAATATATGGTTTTGCCTTTTAAAGATCAAAACCCCACTTTTTCTCCTCGGATGAAAGGGAAAAACTGAAGTTTTGATGAGCTATTGTAGGGATAGGGGCCCAAATTTGTATGTTGGGCCTTGAGCCCAATCCGAGGATGTCGGCTTGTCTGAGGAGGGACGAATATTTATGAAGGGATCCAGCTTAGAGTCTCGTGAGTGAGAAAGGAGCAAAGGCAGTCCGAGGATGAATTCCTCCTCGGCTATGACGAGTATAGCTTAGACAAGCGTTCCAACAACAGAGGTAACCTCCGTAGAAGTTCTAGTGACAATAACGTACATCTTGAATGTACCAAAAGATGGAAGCCAGGAGGTACTTAAGGAAAAGCTAGTACTATCGCATTAAATGCACTGTAGCTACTTTCATGGCCGCATTTATATGGAGAAGACCTCTAAACAGAGCTGCCTTGTTTAGCACAACTCACAGTAAGCTAGAGAGGGTGTCTGATAGGACGGGCACTTGAGTAAGGACTCAAATGATCAACAAATGTAGGGTCAAGATGGTTCAAAGAGATCTATATAATATAAGAGACCCTCCATGAGAAGGGATCGAAAAAATAGAGAAAAGATACTGTAACAACCAGAGTTGCACTTGTAATTAGTTTCATTGAGCTATATAGAAAATACGACTCCTCGGATAGTACATTCACCCCACCTTATGTGCTTTGTTCTTGCATGATTGTCTTACAAAACCACCCTAGCCGTTGTTATACTTACTAAGGCCTAATTCTCTAACCCACTCTCTACAAATTTATTATATTGGGCTCATTAACCCACAATCCTACACTTATTGGGCTTGGGCTACAAACCGTGACCCTACACACGCAAAACCCAAAAAATGATCAAAATACCCCCAAAACCCACAAAATGAGAAAAATACCCCACAAAACCTCTAAAATGTCCAAAATATCCCCAAAACCCAAAAAATTACCAAACTACCCCCAAAACGCAAATAATGACCAAAATACCCTTTAAACCTTAAAAATGACTGAAATACCTTTGAAACCTAAAATTACCAAAAATACCCCCAAAGCCGAAAAAATGACCAAAATGTCTCTGAAACCTATAAAATGACTAAAATACTCCGAAACTTTAAAAAAAAAAAAAATCAAATCAAATTACCCTGTAACCTAAAAAATGGCCAAAATACCTCCGAAACCCATAAAATTACCAAAATACATCCTAAAGTAAAAAAAAAATAACTGAAATACCCTGAAACCTAAAAAATGACTAAAATACCCCTCGAAACCTAAAAACGACCAAAATACCCCCCCCAAACCTATAAAATGACCAAAATACAAACAAAACCTAAAAAAAAAAAAAAAAAAAAAAAATCGAAATACCCCTGAAATATAAAAATGACCAAAATACCCCCAAAACCTAAAAAAAAACACCGAAATACCCCTGAAACCTAAAAAATTACCAAAATACCCTGAAACCTAAAAAATAACTGAAATACCCTTGAGACCAAAAAAAATTACCAAAATACCCTAAAACGTAAAAAATGATTGAAATATCCCAAAACCTAAAAAATGACCAAAATAACCCCAAAACCTTTAAAAAAAATGATCGATAAAAACCCCTGAAACCTAAATTATGAACAAAATACCCCTAAACATGTAAGATGACCAAAATACACCTAAAACATCTAAAATTACCGAAATAGAGGTTTATGGTATTTAGGATGTTTCGAGGATATTTTCGACAAATTAAAGGTTCTAAGAGTATTTCAGTCATTTTATAGGTTTTAAGGGAATTTTGGTAATTTTTTAGTTTTCGAGGGAATTTCAGTAATTTTTTGGGTTTTGGGGTTATTTTGATCATTTTTTAGATTCTAAGGGTATTTTAGTAATTTTTTAGGTTACGAGGGCATTTCTATCATCTTTTGAATTTTAGGGTTATTTCAATAATTTTTAGATTTTTTGGTTATTTCGGTAAATTTCTAGGGTTCAGAAGTATTTTGGTAATTTTTAGGTTTTGGAATATTTCGGTAATTTTCTAGGTTTCGGGTTCATTTTGGTCATTTTTAGGTTTCGAAGGTATTTTGGTCATTTTTTGGGTTTCAGGGGTATTTTGGTCATTTTTTGGGTTTAGGGGTATTTAGGTCATTTTTAAGTTTCAGGGGTATTTTGGTCATTTTTTGGGTTTTGGGAGTATTTTGGTAATTTTTAGGTTTTAGGAGTATTTTGGTCAATTTTTAGGTTTTGGGGGTATTTTGGTAATTTTTTAGGTTTTGGGGGTATTTTGGTAATTTTTTAGGTTTTGGGGGTATTTTGGTAATTTTTAGGTTTCGGGAGTATTTTGGTCATTTTAGTGGTTTTTAAGCATATTTGGTGATTTTACAGATATCGAGGGTATTTTGGTGGCATTTTGGTAATTTTTAGGTTTTCGGGGTATTTTGGTCATTTTACAGGTTTCATAGGTATTTTGCTCATTTTAGAGATTTTGGGGATATTTTGGTCATTTTAGTGGTTTTTGAGCATATTTTGTAATTTTAGAGATATAGGGAGTATTTTGGTTATTTTAGAGGTTTCATGGGTATTTCGCTCATTTTAGAGATTTTAGGGATAATTTTGGATGTCCAAGGGTATATTGGTAATTTTGGAAGTGTAGGGGTATTTGCATCATTTTAGGTATTTAAGGGTTTTTTGGTAATTGTAGAGGTCAAGAGGTTATTCAAGTAATTTTAGAGGCATTTGGGTCATATTGGATTAAATGGGTGGGTTACTAATTAAATGGGTTGAGTTGGTAATAGATAATTAATTTATATATAAATGGGTCATAAATAGATAAATAAATAATTACACATCGAACTATTTACGACCCAACCCGCTTATTTGCCACCCTTACTGAGAGCCAAACAGTTACAGTACCATTCTTTCAGGTGATAGTGATACACAAACAATAACTCAGGACTGAGGACTGAGTACTGAGGGCTGAGGTATGCCTTCACAACATTAATTTCCTCTTAAGTTCCATTTGTCTATCTATTATTTTATTTAATTTTCTCCTTATTTGTCTCACCGATACCATCTCTTTTTATTAACCTTACCGAGTTATTGAGTTAGGAATAGGTAGTTCACTTCTATCTATTCTAGGTCCTGCAATAAGACAATGATAGGCGTGTACTGACGAATTTAATTTAAGTTATCCGTGATAGTACATTTGTAAATGATGTTAATTAAATTTGCTTTTAAAAGTTAGTGTCCTTTTGCTTTGAAACAAAGTCCTCTTTAATTGAGGATAAAATTTAAAATTAGTATATTACAAGCTGTGATTTAATTAACGTTATTTTCATATGGGTAAGTTAAATTAAATTATCTTCAAAAGTTAGTGGTTTTTTTTTGCTTTGAAACAAAGTCCTCTTACATTGAGGATTGGTACACAAACGTGAACATCAGTATCACTATCACCTGTAATTTAATTAACGAAGATTCTTGCAATAATTTAAAAGCTTTATCTTCACCCGATGTTCACGTTATTGTCAGGTGAATTTTTTAATTTTTAATCTTGGCCCCAGTTGCACTAAACTGTAATAATGGACTCTGCAATTGTTTTGGCTTTAGTGGCAAATGATAGAGAGTATGGTTCGCCATGATTTGACCAGTACTGTGCGGAAGAATATCTTCCTTTCATTGTACAGGACCACAGGTTTTGGCTAATCAAATAAGAGAGAAGTTCACAAAAAGATTGCCAAAATGTTCTCAAACAAGGTTTTACACATGCCAAATATGCCTATGATTGAAATTTGAAAGTGATACCAAGACTCGGAAGAATGGAAGTTAGGCGTGTGCGTCAGTGCGTGGAGGGTGAGTTTTTTTCTACGAGGCCTGGAAAAAGGAGTCACGTGGGAGACTTCATGCAATCATGGACCCAAATTAAATCTTAAAAGATTCAAACTTCTATTTACATTCATTTTAAGAAAAAAAAAGTAAAATATTGGTAAGACAGAATTTAAACTTTTAAATCATAAAAGAATAGTTAGAATTTAAAGAAATTTATTAGTAGTGTATCTTAAGAAACTTAGAAGGTCTAAATTCTTGAAAATTGGTGTCCTTTTGCTTTGAAACGGAAGTCCCCTTGCATTAAGGATATAATTTAAAATTAATATATTGCAAAGTTTGCAATTTAGCCTTACTTTTAAAACTATAGAGTTTAATTAATTTGTTACTTTCTAAAGCCTTAGATTTTAATTTGTTACTTATCAAACTATAATGTTTAATTCATTAAATTGTTAAAATAAACTTTCTCAAAAGAGAATTGGCCAATTGATCTAGTAGTTATGGAGACAATGAATTGTTTCCTCAATTTATTATTATTTTTATTTTTGTAAACCTTGCTCTTGTACATCTGTTACAATTTTGCTTCATCTCTTTGAATACTCCATTGGTTCTATTAAAATTTTGTTGTTCACTTTGATAGACAATTTGAAAATTTATATTCAAAATAAAAATGTTAAAATTTTCATTATGAAAATGGTAAAAGATAAATTTTATTCTATGGAAGATCGTCATTCAGCATAATTTTGGTAGGAGTTATTATTATTATTATTATTATTATATTGTACATTTCTATTATCAAATTATGTAACTTTTGTAAAGTTATTGGAGTTTAAAACCTAATAAGTTCTCCTAAAAAATTATTTAGTAATATGTACGTAAAAGTTGATAATTTGTAAGTAATACATTGTTGAAAAAACAATGGAATAATAAAGAGATAATTGATGAATACTAAAAGCACAAATAGTCGTTTTCTTTAGAAAGTTTTTACCACACACAAGTTTTATCATGGGATTTTTGTAAATTTTTCCCTCAAAATACAATTAACAAGATTTCTGCAAATAGCAAATTTGGAGAATTTTTGTGAATATATTAAAATTTCTATAGAAGTATTTAAAATCTGAATATGAAATCACTATTTATAGATAAGGGGTTATGATCAAAAGGTACTTTAGGAGAGTTACCATGATTCATTTTTCCATTAAGGCAAAAATTAAAAATTAAAAAAAAAAGCATAATTAGGAATATATATGTGTATATATATATATATATATATCAAATGGTATGAGTTAGCTTTATAATTGTTTTTTTTATCACAAGTTAAGGCACTAGTTGACTTTTTTGGTTTCATTAACTAAAATAAAAAGTCATAAAATATCTTAACATTGAATAAAAGCCTAAAAGGACTTTTGAAAGCTCAGATTTTTGTGAAAACACAAGAGCTTGTTCACACCCCCAATTAAAATATGGCTAGATTGCTTTTACTCTAACTTAAACTAAGTGCGGAATAAGAGTAAATGAGTGCAAACAACCGATAACACTACCCTAAGCCATATTCATCCATTATGAACAATAAAGGAAAAGCTTAGACTAGGGAAGAGAGATGCAAAAATAAGATAACACTGAGACGTGTTAATGAGGAGGAAACCAAAGAACTCGACGAAAAACCTCTCCGCGACCCTCCAAGTTGAAATCGATCTACTAGAGAAAAAAATTAGAGTACATGAATAACAAAAGACCCTCTAAGCCTAGTCTAACCCCTGTACTTGAGCCTCTAAGCTACTGCTACCAACTGGCTTCTCGAAACCTTGTCTTCTCTAACTTTTCGGAGTTCACAATTCAGCCTGATTGCATCTGCCAATGAATGACTGCTTCCAATACTTCCTAACAGTACCAAAATCTCACTTGACACTCAGAATAGGTGTGGTAAGTGTTTCGACTATCAACCTCTTAAGGATATGGAGATGGAGAGGTAGGAGTTGAGGAAAACCACAAGAAAATGTGTAGATGATTATGGGCATAACAATCTCTGACTCTCAAGTATATTTTCTAGGGTTCTCTCTCTGAAAAGCACTCATTACAATTTGTGGGTAATGAGGGTATATATTGTGTGGATAAAGATTTGGTAAAGCAAAACACAACTTTTTGCCAAACAAAGAGTTTCGCGAGTACTTCGCGAGATGGCCTTTTCCGTGAGACATTCGCAAAAACCTCCAGGCTGGCATGACTCTTCATCTTCCAATCATGTGCTCTACACGTGGCTCTTTCACAAGTAAGCTTCTCGTGAGGCGCATGCGAAATCCACGTGTTCATCCTTTTAAGTTTCACACTCTCTCACATATATCCCTTACAATTAAAAACCCACATAAATACAGGGAAATATGATTGAAGAAATTATAATCAAATTTGGCACGGAATTAAAGCCAACATAAAATAATTGTAAATTACAACTTTAAACCTTTATTCTTTTTCTTTTTTTGCTAGATAAAAGTCCTCTATTCAGAAAAAAGTCACAAGCTCGCTATCTCAATTCATTAACTCTCCCAGGCCTGATCTTCTATTGGGCTCTATCTTGCTAATTTCTTCCATTTTCTGCTCTTGGGCTTGGGTTCCTTGTTTAGTGAGGACCCACTATTTAGAAATAAAATATCAAGTCCATCCCCTTGCATAGTGTTATCATGCTCATCTATACAAATTATATGCTGTGCCTTCTACCCATTAAACAGATGTTGAAAAGAATGTTTGAAATCAATTCATCCTCTTCTACTCATTGCAACAATATATCATGCTTGTTAAAGGACCAGGCCAGGGTCCATTCACTAGCATTAGTTCTTAATTTGCAAATGAGACAAAGGTGAAAACCATCTTATTGTCCCCCATATTGCTAATTTATAGGTAATAGGGAGCTCCCTTCCCTAGGAAAGGGGCATTGAGCGGGGATATTTATATGAAACAATATGTTTATATAATGAACGTAATTAAAATGAGAATATTAAGATTGATGAATGAAAATACCAGAAAAGATAGGATATAAAATTGTTAAGTTATGATTTTTCTCATAACATTTGTATTGGCTTATTCCATGATAAAAAGTGTTGCAATTGCATAAATTTATTTCCTTGTATTTTTGTGGGATTTATTTGTAATGGGTTTAGTATTAAGTGGTGGAGATTTAATCAAGATAGCAAAAGTCACATAAGGAGCACATGCTAGAAGTTGAAGAGTCAAGTGCCAACTATGGAAGTTGAAAAGTCATGTGCTAGCTATGCTAGGTGTTTTCGCGACTTAGGTGACCTACGAGTGACCTGTGAATTTCACTGGTTAGAAGATTTTTGAGTGTGACTCATTTGCCCATGACTCATACTATATATACCCTCATTACCCATAGAAGTGGTAATGAGCCTATTGAGAGAAAAAAACCCTAAGAAAGGTTTCTACAACACACCCACCTTATTAGAGAGAGAGCTACTCATTCTTAGAGAGAAATCTTTGTAGTCTCTTCTCCATCCCTCTCCCATTGTTATACCCATTGAGAGGAGATTTGTACCAAAACACAACCCACACCCATTTAGAGTGTTGAGAGTGTTTTTGGAGCTTTAGAAGCATTGGAAGATGCCAAGTATGGCGGATGCAATATGAAGCTTATTGCGGGATCCAAAAAGTTAGAAAAGACACAGTTAGGCTTAACCTTGTTGGAGTAAGAAGCTTAGAGGGCTTAGGTGCATCAGGTAGATTAGGCTTGAAGGGTCTATTGCTATTCGTGTATCCTAACTAATTTTCTAGTGGATCATTTTACCACTTGGAGGGTGGCATAGAGGTTTTTTGCTGAGTTCTTCGATTTTCTCTTCGATAACACGTACCGGTGTTATCTTTGTGTTTGCATCTCTCTTCCCTTACTCTTTAACCATTAATTACTGCTATGTTTGTGATTAATTATGTGTTAAAGTAGTTTGCCAAATTGGGTATTGCTTATATTTCATATTTCGCACATACATTGTTTGAATATAAGCTTGTATTGGTTATTTTGTTATTAGGGGTCTAAACATTCACCATTGTTTGAGACACCAAGTGAACTTTTAAAAATGATGAAATTCAATTAAAAAAAGAGAGGCTCTCATTGAGGAAAAAAAGAGGGACAATTGATTGAGATGGTTTGGTAATTTGCTGTTAGGAATCTGGTAGTTCCTAATGGGGATGGATAGGAATTATAGGGGGATTGATGGGAATTGTAGAGAAATTGACTTAATTCGAGGTAGTCACCCTCCATAGAGAAAGAGAGAGATATACTAAAGCACTAAGAAATTGGTTTATTCTTCAATTGATATCTCATATTGGATTACAATCATGTATTTATAGGAGACTAGCTATAATCTCATTGGCCCACATGGCCTCATCCTGTTGGTTCTATTATTCCTCATGTGCATTAATAATTTCAACATGTGCTAAATGTAATTAACATGCTTGGAATTGTAACTAACTAATTAACTAAATCTCAATACAACAATCATTATCCATAAGCTTATAGCATTCCTAACATTTCCCTCCCCTTGAAAACAGATTGCCCACAAGGTGTTGTGAAATAGCATCTTCATCAAAGGAGATCTTCCAATGGATCAATACCGTAGTGACATTTTGATCACCATATTCATGCATTTCTCTTTGACAAGCGGTCTCGTGCACATGAAGGTTACTTCTTCGTAGATGTTCAAACTTTGCTCGAATTCTTGAGCCTTCAATGGTTCTTCAATCTTCAAGGTCTCATTGGTTCTTGAACCTTGGAATGTTCTTGTATCCTCAAAACTTCATTTGATTCTAGAATCATTAAAATTGTTGGAACTTGTATCTTGGATTCTTGGATCATCGACACTTGGATTGCCAATTCTTGAATCATAGACTCTTGAATGGAAGCCTCCATTAGTGCATCAAGAATTGGTTCTTGGAAAATCATCATCTTCTTCTTTGTTGGTTCTTTGGACTGAACTTCAAATGTTGTGTCTTCATGTATATCATCATCCATTTTGACACAAAAATTAACATCCTGGCTTACAACAACAGTAGTAGATTCTTGAAATTTGATTTGTTCTTCAAATTCCATTGGAGCAAGAGATTGTAAGTCCTTTTCCGTCATGTTCTCAAGATCCTCTTGCAATCTTGAGAGCTCTTCATTCATGGCCTTGTTAGATTCAACCAAGGCCTTGAATTTCTTTGTAATAGCCTCGTTAGATTTTGTCAAGGCCTTAACATTTTCTAAAACTTCATTCACCATTTTCAAGATTTCTTGTCAGTCATATTCACCTGTCTCAAGATCGACGACTCTGATACCAAATGTTAGGAACCCGATAGTTCCTAATGGGGATGGATAGGAATTATAGAGGGATTGATGGGAATTGTAGAGAAATTGACTTAATTCGAGGTAGTCACCCTCCATAGAGAAAGAGAGAGATATACTAAAGCACTAAGAAATTGGTTTATTCTTCAATTGATATCTCATATTGGATTACAATCATGTGTTTATAGGAGACTAGCTCTAATCTCATTGGCCCACATGGCCTTATCCTATTGGCTCTATTGTTCCTCATGTGCATTAATAATTCCAACATGTTCTAAATGTGATTAACATGCTTGGAATTGTAACTAACTAACTAACTAAATCTCAATACAACAATCATTATCCATATGCTTATAGCATTCCTAACATGTGCAAAGGAGAATTATTAATGAACCAATGAGATATAGTAATTTGATTTAAGTCAAGGGAACAAAAAGAGTTAGAGAAAGACGTATAAAATAATACTAGTAATAGTACTTAAATAGGATAGAATTACGGGAAAAAAAAAAAAACAAAAAACAAAAAAATAAAAATAAAACGTGAAGAATATTATTTTTTGAGAATGAACTTGTGTGGTTTTATTAAGGTAAATCAATTACATCCGAATGTAAAAATGAAATAACATTTAATGGAACATCTTCCATCTATACTTGAAAATTTGGTATGCGAATTGCATGTTTCGCTAGATTACGAGCTACACTATTGCCACTTCTCTTAATGTGAGAATACGACAATCTTACAAAATTGTTTGCAAACAACTTGACATCCTTTACCAATAAACCCAATGGGGACAGATTATGGTCTTCTGCCTTCAAAGCTTGAATCAGACCAAGCGAGTCCCCTTCGAGTATGACATTTTGGAAACCTAGGTCGTACGCAAGCTGCAATGCTTTAAGTGTTGTCAAAGCTTCTATTTCCTCTGCCTTGTAAGCTTGATTTAATTTTTCTGCACAAGAGGCCATAATAGCTCCATGGTTCTGTATTACAGCTCCAATACCTGACATGTTTGAGTTACCGAACACGGCGCCATCAAAATTAACCTTAACCAAACCAAATTGCGGAAGCCTCCACCTTGTTCCTCCGATGCTGCTACTCACAACATTCATCTTTGCACTCTGAGTGTTTGCTTGGTATTGCGCCAACACAACTCTTGCCTGTTTTGCCACCTGATGAAGCAGACTGACCTGCAGGTGCATTTGGGCTTTATTCCGCTGACTCCAAACACTCCAAGCCGTATAAGCAAACAGCTCTAGGGACACACCTTTCTCAACCATCCATGACAGCAGCTCCTTTAAACCCAAGAACCCAATTTCATACCTAAAACCCCATGTTTCCTGATCAGCCCACACCACATCCAACTCCGCACATAGCCATAAAGCATGATGTGTTTCTTCCACATCCAATTTACACCTTTCACAGATTGGGTCTGCAATTATCTTCCTACACATCAAAGCTTGTTTGGTTGGCAATGCATTATGACAAGCTCACCAAATAAAATTTTTTACCTTCGGTGGAACTTGCAACTGCCATATCATTTTCCAAACCTTATCACAGATTGGTGGAGCTTGCAACTCTGATTCCTCTTTAAGGAATCTATAACCTGACCTGCATGTATAGTGATCGGAGGTGGAAAAAGGCCAATAAAGGGTGTCCTTTGCTACACTTCGGCTAAGGGGAATTTTCTTAATCAACTCTGCATCCTCTACCACAAATAAACCGTCCACCGACTCCTCATTCCATCTTCTTGTGACCGGACCAATAAGTATATCAATGGTGTGATTCTCAAAACTCTCTAATGGACAATTTGGCTGCAATGGAGGGTGTTTTCTTGGCAGCCAACGTTGCTGCCAAATGTTAATTTTTTCTCCACTTCCAATCCTCCATATTGGCCCCCTTTGAATGATGTCTCTCCCTCTAAGGATACTCTTCCATGCATAAGACCCCATCCTTGAATCAACAGCCTCCATAAGTGATGAATTTGGCAAAAAATGTGCTTTAAATACTTTATAGAAGAGTATATATGGAAAAAAACGTGAACAATATTGATTAGTATATACGGATCCATAGTCAACTCCAAATGTAAGGATTAGGTCTTGGTTAATGTTTTTATTTTTAAATTACATATATCTTGGGTTAAGTATTGACTTTGGTTTGGTAATTATCTCTAAAATAACAAAATGTTTTGTATCGTTTTTGGCTGAACTTGATTAGTGAGTTGTTAAAATAAATACACCAACCCTAGTTCCAAATCCATAGCTAACGCCAAATTTTTTCTCTGTAGGGAAGTCTTTATCTTAAGGCTAGAAGCGTTAATGCTTTTACTGCTAAAATAGTCACGCTTTAATGTGCTCTTCTATGTGTGTAGTTGGGTTCTCCAAGGGCGCTCGTAAAATCTGTCTAAATCTTTGCAAATGATGTAGCTCTGATCTACACATATGATACTGTCGAAAAGATTTTGAACAAGTGATGTTTGTTCACTGCTATCATGAAGGTGATTAGCCACAATTTTCTTATCACAAAGTAAATCCATATATATCTTCGGCAGTCTTGATAAGAAACCCAATATGGCAATGTAAGCTGTAAAGAGTTCATCTCCCGCAGAACGAGTTTGCTCAAATTCCATAACGTTTCCAAAAAGAGTTTCTGTCCAATCGAATAATTCTATGAGTAGGATTTCCAACAAATCGGTTTTGAATTCAAGATCAAAATGCTTTTGCTTGAACTCACCTTAAACTTTACACCTGCCTCCTGTTGAAATCATACACAAGCTCGAGGTCCTACAATGGTGGAATGAGAATCACAGAGAGAGAGAGAGTAGGAGCTGAAGTGTTGTGAATGAATCAATATATTGATAAATATCAAGCTCTGCCCCTTATATAATGAGAACAGGGTAGCGGGAAAAGTAACTAACCTAACAAACTATCAATCCAACTAATACAGAAGAGACAAGTGGCAAAATAAAGAAACAGACAAACTATCTGTACTGCATAAACGACAAGCCGTTTTTATGCATTGCTACTCTATGATACTTGTAGCTTAATACTCTATAGACAAACTACAATGTACAAGTTACAAAACCACTATATACAAGATCAAGCCACTGCTTAACACCTCCTATAGCTGTGTTGCAGAGTACCGAAGTTCATCAGAAATATAGTTTGTTGATAATAGCCTCTCAGTTGAAGTTAGCTGAAAGATTTTAAGCAGGTCTGTGAAGTGTTTTACTTGCACTGCTTTATGGGGGGATATTCGTTGATTGTTGAAGTACTCAAAGAAGTGAAAAGTAACCGCTGCGAATGATTTCTTCCTTATCCCTATAAAGCGTACTAAATGCTCGAGGATCACCCCAGTCCGTGACAAGTAATCCTCCAAGTATCTCACTTTATGCTCTTCCATGGATTCCAATCTACTATTGCCATGGTGAAGAGGGCCAATTGAAATGACCTTCGGAGTGTAGACATCATTCTTCCCTTGTCGAAGCTCATTTGGAATCTTGTATATATGACATGAAGTTGATGATTGTTGAGCATGAGGTGAATCCTTTGCCTTCTGAATCATTTCTTAGGCATTGACAATAATAACAAAGGAATAAAAAAAATGTCTCCAAGTATTTGATTCAGCCGTACAGCTGGAAGAGGAAGGAATAAAGAGTTGGGACATCTTACGGCATAAGAAGAAAAAAGATAGATGAGTGATAATGAGTCTCACCCGAATGATTATATTCAATAAAGAATTAATACATATCGCTTAATTTGGATTCTCAAATTTCTACTATACATAGTCTTATTAACATACAACCACCCCATAACGACCATATATAACTTCCAACGGTTGAAAACATAACTCAAAAGACAAACAAGACACATAATAAGACTTAACAAGTACAAAGCTTATTTTCAAGCTAAAGACTAATTAGATAAGACCCCATTTCCAAGTAATTTTTAATGTTCAATGACTTCCTCTTGAACTTGAATGCTTACTTGGAAATTACATATCTATTATGTCACTACATCAACAATCAAACAACCACTCAAATTACATAGACATTGAATCTATACTACTTTTTGATAGTGAATATTGTTTGTAATAAAGTGAGCACCAGAAGATGGTGGAAGCTGTTCTCTGAGTGCTAAAACATTGATGTCTTAATATTTCCTTCCATCTGTGCCAAGGTACCTCATAGAATTTATTCAAGGCTTCACAAACATTGGAGTAATCAGAGTTCATATCACCCTGAAGATTCCTCTGTTAAGATTGCTAATCATTGATGTTACTACATTGTTGTCGCCTAAGCTATTAACAATGATTTCCTCATCACAAAGTAAATCCACATCTTTGGTAGTATTGATAAGACAATCCAATATTAAATAGAAATCTGTAATGTATGGATCATTTCAAGTATCACATTGCTCTAATGCCATAATGTTTCGAATATGAGCTTCTGTACAATCCATGAATTCTAAGAGTGGGATTTTCAACACTCCTTTTTCGAAACTTAAGTCCAGTACGCATTTACTTGCAACCACCTTAAACTTTACTCCTGCCTCATGCAACTGTGTTGCAGAGTACATTGGCAAAATTATTCTAGTGCCTCTGGATGCTAGCTTTTTGGGTGGAAGTTGAAATAATCTAAGCAGATTGGTGAAGTGTTGTATTTGTATTTCCACATTCGAGGCCTTTCTATGGATGTTGAAGGAATCAAAGAAGTCAAAAGTAAGCTGAATTAAAGAAGAGGATGTTGAGCAAGAAGGCAATAGGTGGTATAGTTTCTCAATAACGAAAAATGGAAGCTGATTTTCAAGTAATAACAACTCGTGATACATCTTATTCTATAGCCATCCTTCCATCGCCATAGGATCATCAATTTCTCATTTGCATTCATAAGATTTCAAGAATAGCTCAAGAATGAAGCTTGCATCCATGCTGATCATTCTCACAAAATTATCACTTTCAAGTGGAACAGTCTCTACATAGCAATGTCGAATTCTATTTTCCATGTCCTTTATAACGCTCAATAATTCCTCCTCGTTGATATCAGCCCCAGCAGCCCTAGCCCGTTTCATGAAACAATTGAAGTATCTTTCTTTATGCTTTCCCATGGGTTGAAATTCTTTTTTGCCATGGTGATAGGGACCAATTGAAATAACCTGAGGAGTGTAGACTTCTACATTCCATTTGCGAAGGTGGTATGGAACCCTGTAGATACGGCACTCATCCAATACAAAAAACTCAAATCACTTTTAACATTGCTTCGATGTCAATTTCTGACTGTTCGTTTTGATTTTCATTTCCGCTTGAAGTTCTTGATTCCTCTTGAATTCCAGTATTTTCATTTCCATTTTTTATTGAAGAATTTGCTTCTTGCTGAATTTCCCCACTCTTTGATTTCTCCGTCTATCAAGTTGTGTTCCTTAATTTAATGATAACAAAATCAAGAGTCCCAGAATTAGAAACAACAGCTGATGACCCACTTAATAAAGATCACTACCTTTAAAATTATAATAGCCTAATGGCAACTGAAAGAAACTTAAATATGAATTGTTATGGAACCAACATCGGTTAATTGTGTAGCAGCTGAAAATATCTGTTAGGACATATATGGATATTGTTAGAGACATATATATGAAGGCAAACTATGCATGAAGGCACTAAGGCAGTAAAAATAAACAAACTACGGCAGTTGACATCTAGATTTGAAAGTATCAGAATGTCTAAAGATGAGTCTTTTGATGAATTATATGTTAAATTGAATCATATTGTTAATTTTGCTTTTAATTTCGGTGAAGTCTATGATCAACCTAAAATTGTTAGGAAAATTTAGGACTGATATTGGGTCGGGTCGGGTTGGGTTTGTTGTGACCCGAAACCCGACACGATAGGAATTGGGTTTGGCTGCCTGAAACCCGACCCGACCTGAAAAATCGGGTCTGCCATCGGGTCGGTTTTCCGAGTCTCGGGTCGAATCTTAGGTTGGCTTTTTTTTTTTTTTTAACGAAAATGGCATGGGATCATCCAAATGGGCTTGCTACTGCTGAAATTGGAGATGGGTCCTTAAATGGGCTGAGTCCTCTTTAAGAGCCAGACTCCATTTGTTAAGGTTTGAGCCTTGGCCCCATTCGTCTGGGAAAAAACCAAAAAAAAAAAAACACCAACAAAACCCTAAAGAAAGCACAAGCTGCTTCCTCTTTGTGTCATCTTTCATTTGCAGCCGCATCTGCTCCACTCTGCCCATTCCCTCACATCCAACATGAAGGTTATGTTCTTTTTTCGTTTTGCAATTCAACATCGCAAACCCAACTACTAGGTGCCAAAAGAAGCTCGAAAACGATGATGACCACTAACTAGAAGCTGTTAGTTCCTCTCTCTCTCTTTCATTTACATACTCAACATTTTTTTTTTGTGTACTAATAAAATTAACCTCTCTCTCTCTCTCTCTCTCTCTCTCATTTACAAACTCAAACCTCTTACTACCAACACTTTCAGGAACCTTGAAATACAAAAATCTAAACAAAATCGAAATGGGTCCTTAAAAAAACACAGCTCTTTAGTTAAAAAAACACAACTCTTTAATTAAAAACCTAAAAAAATATCAAAATGGGTCCTTAAAAAAACCAGTTTTGCTGCCTATCAGTACAATTCAAGCCAAACCCACATCACAAAACACTAGAAAATCAAACCCAAACAGGATATTTACATAGAATAAAACCCAAAATCTGAAAGTATTAAAAACCCAACTAAATTAACAAGGAAAAGGATGACTTACACATGTAGAGATAGAACTGGGTGAGATTGAGACTTGGGAGAGTAGTTGAGGGAGGCGGAGAGAGACCAACAAAGAATAGGGTGTTTTTCAAAAAAAAAAAAAAAAAAACAATCAGGTTCAGAAGTAGCATATATAAGAGACCCGACACCGACCTGAAATTGAAAATAACCCGAAATTTAGACCCAAAACCCGACCCGAAAATTCTCAAACCCGCCCAAAACCTCTCGGGTCGGGTCTGGCCGGTCGGGTTGTCGGGTGGGTCGGGTCCCTTGCTTAGTCCTTGGAAAATTCTTAGATCTTTGACTGAGGACTTTAGACCTAAAGTGACTGCCATTACTGAAATTAAAGATGTTGACTCTATCCTTATAGATGAACTTGTAGGATCTCTTCAATCCTATGAATCTGATTTACCAAAGATAAATAAATCTAAATCTATGGCCTTAAAATATGCTGATGATATTGATGATTATGGATTTGATGATGAATTATCATCTACTGAGATTGTTTATCTTGCCAAGAACTTTATAAACTTTTTGAGAAACAATAATAGGAGGGTAAGAAACAGAAACAATGTTGATACTAGGAATGTGAAGAAAAATGACACTGCTAAGAACAATAATGGTGAAAAATCAAAAAATAAAAAATAAAAAAAAAGGTCAATCTTTAAATAATTCTTTAGGACAACAATGTTATGGTTGTTAGGGTTATGGTCATATGAAATCTGAGTGCCCAACTTTCTTGAGATCAAAAGGTAAGGCTATGGCTGTTACTTTGAGTGATGATGAAGTTTCTAATCATGAGTCTGAAAATGACCAAAAAGGAAACTTCATGGCTTTCACTGCTATTGTTGTAGTAATTGAAATTAAGACTATTGATAAGAACCCTTCTGATGAGGAACTCTCAAAAAATGCAGATTTGCAGGAAGCTTGTAACAAGCTTTGCAAGATAGCAGCTAAAGATGCTATGAGTGTGGAATTAGGTTTGAAAAAGATAAACACACTTGAATTGGATTGTTTGCTGCTAATGAACTCCTAAAATCTGTTAAGATTGAGAACATGTCTTTGCTTGAAAAAGTTAAGAGTTTAGAATTAGAATTATTTGTTGCTAGAAAACAAATAGATAGAATTTCTACCTCTAAACTAGATGAGATGTTACATGTTCAAAAGTCTGCTTCTGATAAGACTAGTCTAGGATTTGTTAACAATGGATCTTCTACTATTGTGAATCCTCCTAAGTTTGTACTTGCTACATCATCTTTTATTATTCGTCAAACTTTTCCGGATGTTAAGATTCACAAAGTAGTAGCTCTTGTTACTAGAAGAACTAGAGTAAATCTGAGTGAGTCTAAGCCCAAAAGTCTAATCAATCTGGAAATAAGAAAAACCACAAATCACAGTGGTTTTGTCACTTTTGTGGTAAAGCTGGGCATACAAGACCAAATTGCTTTAAGCTGCAAGCTTTAAAGCAATCTCCTAAACAAAAAGTGTCTGTGTCAAAAGCACAAGATCCTGTTGCACTTATTCATTAGTTGGTGAAGGTTTTTAACCTTGTTACCAATGCTAGAGATGACATTAGGAATAATCCCAACTCCAAGTTTGCATCTAAAAAGGTTTGGATGCAAAAGACTCAATCTCAGTAAGTCAGTCTGACATGATCCTTGTGTTAATTCTTTCTATCTCTTGTGACCAAAAACTGTTTTTCTTTTGCATTACATTCATACATTGCATTCTAGGTTTGTTTTGTTTTATTTTTCTTTTAAAAAAAATTGAAAAGAAAAAAAAGAAAAAAGAAAAAAGAAGAAGAGGTTTTTGTATTATGCATCTTCAAGATGTGTAATTGAGGTTGGCCTATGAAATTTGCATTTCATGACTGTGTACCTTGTTTAACTTTGATGAGCTTTATTTTCTTGCACTTTGCTAGTTTGTGCTATGAAGTACTCATATTGTGTGAGTTGTTTATGGTTTTTAAACACATGCTCTTGATTTTGAAGTCACATTCTTTTGATTGTAAGGACAAAAAAATTCTAAGAAAAATGCATAAATAACTATCTCATCACTGTTACTTGCCAATCATAAACAGCTGTGTGCAAATCATAAAAGTCGTGCTCGATACGATGTAACACTTGCATAGCAAAAATCTTAAGGTGCTATTGTACAGTAGTTAAAAGAAGCAAAAATAAAAATAAAAGAAAAATATTCTTCAAAAGAAAAATCAAAATCAAAATCCATATACAAAAAAAAAAAAAAAAAAAAAAAAAAAAAAAAGTATGATTGCAAGCGTGTTTTCTAGGTGATGTGGGAGTTATATGATGTAACTCTTTAGGTGATAATCACTTTCAAACATATGTGATGAATAACGTAGAAAGTATGGTTATTTTCTATTTACATATCACCTTGTGAGTATCTCATGCACTTGCTAGTTGCACACACCACAAGCAAAATTTTGTTAAATTTGGTACATGTGATTGTGTGTTAAGTTTATGTGGCCTACCAAAGTTAAACTTCTTGATATGTTTAATGCATTTTGGGGAGTGAGGAAAGAAAAGATTGAAGAAATTTTGACAAAGTTTGTTTTTGCTTTGAAAAGTTTGGTTTTGAAAATCATTTGAAGTCATGAACATGCATGTCACATCATAAAAACAGTTTTTCAAATGATTTTACAGAAAAAGTTTTCCAGAATTTTCAAAATTTGCGTTTCTTTGAAACTCGACCAATCGAGTCTTTTCTTCAATCAATCGAAATGTGAAGAAAAAAAATGGATTTTATTTTAAAAGTCTCGGGTTGCCTCGATTCCTTCCCGATTCCACTAAACTGATCAAGCCTACTTTTGTGTTGTTTTCGATTCCTACCCGATTCCTCTCGACTGATTAGATTTCAAATTTCTAAAAAATATAGGAATTAGATCTGACTTTTTCAAAAGCTTGTTTTTGTCTATCTCTTTGATTCCTCTCTCAATTCCTCATCTTTTTTTTTTTTTTTTTGGGTCTTTTTCGTGGTCAAAGCTTCAAAGGTTTTCTTCATCTACGCTAGGTAAGACCTTTATATCCTTCCTTTTTCATCATTTTACATGTTTACATGCATTTTTCATGAAATTTTTAGGGATTTTCCCACATTAGAAATTTTGGGGTTTTAGATGAAAATAGAGTTTTTGATCAATTTTAAACCATGGGTTGTTGTTCATGCATCATTTAATCATGTTTCACGTACTTTAATTTCAAAATTTTTAAGTTTTATTGGAAATTTCAAAATTAGGATTCTAAGTACTTGAGAATTTGGGGATTTTTTGAAATTTGTCAAAATTGAGTGAAATTGGCTAATGTTATTGATCAATGAGTAACTCTAACTTGTTTTATACATGTTGTGTTGTTAAAATGATCAATATAAGGATTTTTTTTTAGAATTAAGTTCTTCAAAATTGGGAATTTTCTATAATTCTTAAATTTACCTTGTCAATTTTGCAAATTGTGATGATTTTGGACTGTTTAAGAACATTAGATCATGCATCATGTAAGCTTAAATGTCATGCATCATATTGTTTTTAAATTTGCATGTTATCTTGTCTCTAATCCTTCTTATGTAGTCTGCCCTTGGTTTTTGTTTTGTTTTTCTGTTTTTACTCTTAGACATGGCTCCTAAACCTAGTGGGAAATTTAAGACTAAAGCCAAAAGGAACCCTGGGTCTTCCTCTTTATCTAGTTTTGCCGTGGGTGTTAGGTTTTTGATTAAAAAATGTGAGGAAACCTATGAGACCTTGAATAAATATAGGTCAATTTGTGGTGAAAGGGAGATAGTTCTGAGTGAGTTAGATCCTTCTATACGTAGGACTTTTATGGCTAGGAAATGGGTTTCTTTGTGTGAGTTTTGACACTCCTATTGCTGCCTTGATTAGAGAGTTTTACTCTAATCTTTCTGTGTATATAGAGGACACCGGTGGTCATTATTTGACTACTTGGATCCATGGTCAGGAGTTTACTATAAGTAAACAAGTTGTTTCTGAGGCTTTAGGAGTACCTTTAGTTTGTAAACTAGTTTATCCTTAGACTGAGTTTCTTGCTGTAGATGATATGATGTCCCTTCTTTGTGGTTGTCCTGTTTTTTGGGGATCAGAACCAAGAATCAACTCTTGTGAGTTTACTGAGCTTAACTCATTGTACTTACGGATCACTTGTCATAACATCTATCCTATCTCTCATGTTCATACAGTACCTATAGAGCGTTGTGCTTTTCTATATGCTCTTATCACAGATGGTTCTATGTGTTTTCCTTTTATGTTTATTCAAACCATAGTTGATGTCTATAGGAGTAAGAGTAAAGGTAAAAAATTTATTCTTTCCCTTGTTTATTTTTAGGATTTTGAGATATTTAGAGATGTCTTAGTTTCCTTCCTTTAGGTTAGTACACATTATGACCCCTGGAGGAACTACCTATCTTAGGCAAAAACAGCCACAGATGAATAGTGTTAAGCCAAGCACTAGGACATCTAAGAGACTACGAGGAGATGCTTCTACTACTACCTCTAGTGCCATGCCTACTGCTAAGGGAACATATATGGATCCGACAGCTACTATGGATCTTGCTGGTCGTCTTGAGGATGTTGATCCTTCAAGAGCTCCACCATTGTTACTCCAAGCTATGCTGCAATTCATCATGATGACTCAGGCTACTCAGGAACAGTTACTTGATGAGCTATTGACTGAGGGTGCATCATTGCAAGCTAATTTCTCGAATTATAGGAGTTTTTTTCCACCACCTCCACCCTTTGAGGACTTACATTGCCTTTGGCAATACGTAATAAAAAGGGTGAGTAGTTTTATGTACATAGGGGGAGTACTATGTATTTTGGCTAGGGGGAGTACTTTGTACTTTGTTTTTATTTCTATTTTATTCAGTTTTGATGTATTCAGTTTTTAGTTATTTTCTTTTTTTTACTTAAAAATTGATGTGATGAGATTATGATGGTTGATGATTTTGAGGTTATTCATTTTGATTTGTTCACTATCTAATTGTTTGTTTTGGTGATTTCAAAGTTTAAATTATGTATAGAATGTTTTACTTTATTTTCCACACACGCGTTTATGAGTTGTTTTCAATGTTTCAGGAATTTATAGGTTAAATCTTTCAACAGCTGCTAATTATACTAGCAACTAATAGTTAGTTGTTGTGTAAGATTTGTATTAGGACAATAACTTGTATTTGAGCTGATTTTTGTTTAAGCATTACATTTGTATTTGTGTTTTGTCATGGATTGTCAAAGAGGAGATTGATAGGTTCTAAAGATTTAGATTAAGTGTTTAGAATCATGGTTGTATTGTGTTGGCTAACCAAGAGTAAAACATGCCTAGTTTAAGTGTTTAGAGTGTGTATAAATAAGCGTGTTTCAAGATTTCAAGTCTAGCTAATTGCAGAAAAGAGAAGACAAGTTCTGCCTTTCTCGACCGATCGAGAAATAGACCTGACTGATTGAAAATCACAGATATGGTTTTCTGTAGAAGGTTATTTCAGTCCAATCACTACAAAATGTTTAGGGTTTTATTTAAACTTCTCCACATATAAAAAGAAAACCCTAACTACATTTTGAACACTTTTGGAAGACTTGTGTGTTACTCTTTGTGAGATTTGAGTTCTGTACCTTCTAATTACACAAGATTCTACTGAAGGTTAAACTACAATCAAGAATTGGTAGAACTAGTTGCTGCTACAAAATCAACAAGTAAAAGTGATCTGAAACCTTTGAATGGAGTCTCAAAGTCATAAGTAAGGGTATGCTTGTGTTGCTGTTAATCCAAGAAGAGAAGGAGTCCGTGGATTCAAAGCATACACGTGGTCGCATCAGTACGTTATTAAATGAGGTAGCATTAGATTTAGGGTTCAATATTTTGTAAAAACTTCAATTCTCTTATAATGGATTTGTTTTACCTTGAGGATAACTACGTCAAATCATCTCCAAGTTTTTACCTTGAAACGGTTTAGTTTCATTGGTTCATATCGTGGTGTTATTTACTTTTCCGCAACTTTGCATGATATAATTTATTTGTTTTAACTTAGATCTGAAAATTAATTTAAGTAATCAATTGTTTAATATATTAAGTTAAACAATCTGGTTTAAAGGGTCTAAACGAACTCTAACTTTCTAGTCATTGTTTATCTATGTAACTAAGATTGATTTTTTTTTTTTTTTTTAATAAGAAAAACTAAGATTGATTCTTAAAACCTATATATGACATAGAGATATAATCTATTGTTCAAAATCTGTCAAGAGTTCCCATAAAAAAAAAAAAAAAAAAAAAAAAAAAATCTGTCAAGAGTGATAAGAAAAGGCATAATTTTCCAACTGGAGTAGCTGAGTTTGCTAAGGCATTAAAAAGGTCAAATTTCAATAATGAATAATGTTAGCGTCTTCAAATGAAACATTATTTTCTTAAGCCTTATCAGTGTGGCAGCTAATCACTTGGTTCTCGTCCACCATTTCCATTTTTATCCTATCGAATGAAAATGACTTATTGCCTATGTAAAAACAATATAGAAAAAATAATTAGAAAAGCCGTCTTCAAGCCTCGAGAAGATTGTCCCAAGCTAAATCGTCATAAGACAAAGCACTAATTGGAATTGAAACTCAATCTTCCTCTGGTTCATTCTACATATCTGAATCAATAAATAGCACTAATTAGGAAAGAACTTTCATGTCTTCTTCAAGTAATATATTGTCTCTATTTGTTTTTGAAGAAAAGGGAAAAAATCTCGTTACATAAATGAAATACATTTCTCATGACATTGATGGTAACAAAGAATTATAAAAGGAAAGCTTAGACACATGAAAAAAAAAATTATGTCTACTAATTGTATTCTATCTTTTTTTTTTTTTTTTTGAGAAAACTAATTGTATTGTATCTAAATAATAGACTTGTACAATATGTGCTTAATACAAAATGGAACAAGCATTTAAAAGGGGAAGATGCAGTCAATTAAATAATTTCAAAGTAATCATATATATAACATATAAAAAGAAAAGAAAATGCATATGCTCTGTAATTTTTTTTTTCAAAGTAATCATTTAAAGCTTTGTAATTGACCTTCAAATCAAGTCAAGATTGAAATGGAAAACTTGTAGGTAGGGGTAGAAAGGCAAAAATCAAAGACCAGATTTCCAAAATATAACTTGCTACATCTATGATAGTAAGTATATTAGTATAATGACAGTAGGCTATATGAATTCTTTTTTCCCAATTACCAAGGCAACTTAGCAAATGATAAACAAGAAAAACAAGAAGAATCCTAAGAGAGTACTAACTTAGCATTTCATGCTAGAAAGTTTGCAAAGTAAAATGCACATAAAATCATGTAAATTCAAGGGAAAAAAAACATCTAGTTTGTACTTATAATAAACTAAACTAATAGATCTTGGTAGTGTAAATTTTACCCATGTGGTAATTTACAAACCTCTCTCTGTCTCTCTCTCTCTTGCGTGTTAGACACACAACTAGCCCTAATATGAGAGAAATTATAAGATACACATAGTGGACAAGTGATATGGTCCACAATTTTACTAAAAAATTGTCACTTGTTTAAAATTGTTAGTTATAAATTTTTTTAAAACAGAAATTAATTACTGACTCACCAATTTTAAACAAGTGAAATTTTTTAGTGGAATGGTGGACAAGTGACATGATCCACCAAAGGACTTTATAATTTCTCCTAATATGGAGTTTCGAAGACCTTATAATGCTAAAATGTGAGATAAGGCAGGATAGATGTTATCTTAATAAGACCTATAAAAATAAAATTTGTCTTAATAAAATTACATATAGGCCAGCTATTTAATACCAAGATAAGATCATCAATTTCCTAAAAAAAAAAAAAAAAGGTCATCAAAACTGCTGAATGCTTAAAAATAACTTAGTCTGATTTTGGGCCTTATAGAGTTAAAACATTGAAAATAATGAATAAATAATCGTTGCAAATAAGTAATGCCTTCTAAAGATTAAATAAAAATAAAAATATAAGGCAATATAAACGTAGCATCATTAGAATTAGAAGACCCATTTGCTGCCTTTTATCATGAAGACATTTTATTAGTTTTTCAAGATACCATTCAAAAAGAGCCCATTTTTTTAGTTCTCTCGATTTGATCACACGCACGAAGTTGGGCTGAGTCATGTTTGACCCGGTCCGTTACTAAATAATACTGCTTGAGCTCCATTGATTCTTAAATACAGCAAAGCACATCTGGCCCAATTGGATCCCAAACGTCCTTCAGCTTAAGCAAAAACAAACGAGCCCACATCAAATTAGAGGTCTAATTGGGCTTTTTGTTATGGAAGCTTTGGGCTTTTGGGCCTTACAACTAGCTGAAGAGGAGCAGCTCTAGCTAGTCATGGTGGGAGGCGATACCAAGGTATGCTTTGATTTATTCAGACACTTACTATATTACGTATAACTCCCAACTCTCCAATTGAAGTTGAAGTAGAGCTTACTGGCTTTTTGAAGCGAAATGGAGTGCTCAAAAATTATTATGCATCTATGCTCAATTTGGCAATGAAACGCGCAATTTTAGTATTGCCCAATTAGCCAAACGAACTCGTTTTGTGTTACTCATGTATGCGCGACAATTTTGCAATAATCTTTTTTTCTTTTTTAATATGAAAGGAATTAAAATTTTATAAAGCCTAATTTAGGAGGGGGAAAACAGTAAAAGGCATTTATTTGCAATGGCAGTTTTAGTTTAAAGTTTAAACTAATGCTCCGAGACAAACGGTCATAATTGATTATTAAAAACTTCAAGTTGTACTGGGTTTTTATTGTCTAATAAGGGGGAGGGAATGCCCAATTGCAACCCAAAACTAACGCAGTCCAGACCAAACTTCATAAAACCCAACTTAAGCAAAGCCCAGAATAAAAAAAACCATCAGGCCACTCTAAATTCAAAAATAAATTCATAAAATAGAACCCAAGCCCAAACCCAAAGTCAAATTTAGAAACCATTGACAAAGCCCATTCAAAACTTTCCATATCTGTTTCTATTATCTATTTAGTATACTGTATTTTATTTATTTATTAACTATATAAAAAGAGCTAAGAGCTGTAGGAACAGTAATTTTGGTTTGTTGAACCAAAACAGTTTAGAAAAACTAATTAATCTAAACTCATAATTTGTTCATAAAAATAATCTGAAACATGGCACTTTTTAAGCGTTCAAATACTATTCTTTGAATTATGGTCTTCCTATTGAATTATATGAGTACATATTTGTATTGCTGTAACTCAATTTTTAAATGAGCTTAACTGTATAGATTTTCATTTTCTTTTTATCTCCACTAACATATATAACAACTGGTGTCAATGGAATTTTATGTCTATGTACGGATATGATCTGATAATCTTTAAGATTTGCAAGGTTATTGGTTGGACACTGGTCATTAAGAAATTAATTCTGCAAATTATATGACGATTATAGGATCTTTACCATGCATTGGCCTTGTCTTCACATTCAACAATGCCAAGCATGTTTCTCCCAAAAAAAAAAAACACAATGCCAAGCACAGTTTTGCCTAACAGACTTGCAGGGCTGTATTCTATTTATTGCCGTGAGTTTACCATCATAAACACATTGCACTTTTGCTATCAATAACATTTTTATTACCTAGAAAAAAAAAAAAAAAAGTATCCAAAAAATGTCCAAAATTCATTATTAATTTTTATTCTGAACAATGGATAGCTATCCAAATTTCTAGATCCACTCCAACATGCCATAGATAAATTTTCAAATGGCTGAATTGATAAATTGGTCTAGAAAGTATAGGTATTTATATAGCTTAATAAAAGGCATGTTACATATAATTACGTGTGCATCATCATGAAATCATAAACTCAGAAACTGTGAAGTTTCTTTGAGTTTTACCATCAAGCTATAGCAATTCCTATATTTAATACCATTCTGTTCATAGTTGCTACCCTAAACAAAATCTTTGACCCTCTTAAATAAAAAAGTAAAAAGCGCATAAAAAATCCCAGAAAAACAAATTAGAAACCCAACAACAAAGTCACCAATAAAAAAAGCTAAATAAAATTGGGAACATTCAGCCAATTTATCAAAAACATTAGCTCAGCCCTTAAAAAATTAAAAATAAAACTAATATGATTTCAAATAATTCCATCAAATCCATCCCCCCCCACCCAAAAAAAAAAAACCTTAACCAAGAGAGAGACTCTAGTAGTAAGACGTGAGGCAGAGGGAGTGAATACTGATACCAAAATGTAGCAGCGCTGAATGAAGCGTTGGTACCAGATTTGCTTCTAAGAGAAACCAAAACTACACTAGCAAGTTATTTTCTCTCTGACTCATCTTAGCTGAGGCAAAGGTAGAGCATCCTCTCTCTCTCTCTCTCTCTCTCTCTCTTACTGTTTGGAGTTTGGACCCATGTATTGGGTGCTTTTTATTTTTATATTTTTTATGAACTATCCATGTGTTGATTGGATGATTTCGTTTTTTTATAACATACTAGTTATTAACTTGTACTTTGCATGGGTTTTTTTAGAAGTAGAAATATTTTTTAAAAAGTCATATCTTACATAGAAAAGTTTTTATTATTATTATTTTGTGTAGGCCTCTTTTATTTTGTGGTTGAATCTGATTACACACATATATATAAGTTGCAAACAGTATGCATGAAATTATTTTAGTGTATCTGAGGACCATGACGTTAATGTCTAGTGGTTCTTCCACTCAATTGTATAATTCCATGTGTGCAAATTAACTGAGTTAGATGTTAGTCACAATCTATTTCCATCATCATTCTAATCAAATTAGGTGCCATTTTCATCAAAGGACAGGGATTTCCTACACAGAAGCTCCTCTCTCTCATCTAAACCAGACGGCCAAGCCTCCTCTCTCTCCTTAAACCCACCTCTCTCCTCTCTCTCATCCTCCTCCACCTCTGTTTTTCTGTCCACCAGTAAGACGATCATGGCTAGAGGATCATGACCACGTACTGATTGGAAGAAAATACTCTCTCTCTTAAAAACCCCCCATTAACTTCTCTCTCTCATCCTCCTTCTTTGTTCTTCTCAAAAACCCCAGCTACTACCACATGCTCTGCCTTTCCCATCCCATATCCACATCTTCGCTGCCAAGGACCACCGATTCTACCATCCCTCTTCTTAAGGCTCCGATTTTTTCTAGGTTTCTTAATTATCATATCCCTCTGTATTTGATATTATTTTGGTTTGTTTTCTGTGATATATTTTAATGATTTAATTCTAGTTTTTTGTTGCTGTGATAATTAGATTTCTTGTTTGTAATTTTCATAAAATTACCATTTTGGCTAGCTTGAGTTCTTGCTGTGATATATTTGTAATTTTTGTTTTGTAATTTTTTTAAAAAAAATATTTCCCAGGTTCTTAGCTAGCTTGAGTTTGTGCAAGTAGGTTTTTTTTTGAGATTGTGTTAGGTTTGGTAATTATGATGTTCTCGTGCATAAATTTTTGTTGTTTAGGTATTTAGCCATCTTATTATGCTTACTATAATCAATTGGAGTGTTAAGAACCTTAGGCATGGTAATTTTCAAGTATATACTGTATCAAGAAATAAGGAAATTCCCTTTTCGTCCATTTGGCAAAAATTGCACCCAAAGAACAAAATTCCTTCATTGGTGACATGTAGCAAAAGTATGGACCATGGGAAAAAATTGTCTTCTTGTGATTTAAAGCTACATTTCACGAGGACTAATGGTTGCTATCTAGTTTGTTCACATATAGAAAAAATATTTATTACTCTAATAGATCAATGACTCATGTTACATATATGATTACATGTTAGATGTTAATATGGTAGAAAATTGGTTCTTTAAATTGCACATACAACAAGAAATAATTGTATCCTTGTTAAAACTTTTCATATTGATATTATTATGGCATAATTAGTTACTTTTCACCTAAATTTTCTTAATGACTATAGTAATATGTGACCATTATTTGTTAGCATTGTAATGACGATGTTTTCTTCATGGTATTAAATTATTGCAGGCAATCATGGTCCTTCTAATTCTTTGCCCCCACTTACATGGGCAACAAGGTTAAAAATTGCTTAAGGAACGGATAGGGGTTTAATGTAAATAAATGAGTTCAGCCCCTAAAAGTATGTTCATGGCAACAAGGTTATAGACTCAGCACTATCGCATGAAGTGTATGCAAAGAACCAAGTTGTTATAGCATTTCATATTACACTAAATTGCATTGAACTTGATCCAAAGATGCAGCCTAGGATGTGAACATTGTTAGAGAGTCTTGATTGTATAAAATCACAGAGAAGAAAGCAAAGAACTTTGTATAATTTTGGTTCTTCTTGATGATTTTTTATGTTGAAGGAGTTTGGCTTGTTAGCATTCCATGGTTGGAGGGAGATTTGGATGTATATTTTCTTGGAAATATTTTTGTGAACCAATGTATTGATATATGGAGAATGTACAAGGAGTTAGTTCCAAACACTATTTCTAGCAGGCTTGCAATGAATGTGTATTAATCCAACCAATGTGTGTAATTAATGTTTCAGGATATTTGATCCCTTAATCTTATTGATATTTTTAATGTCTATATTCATCAAGCTAATGAGTTTACTTTCGTTTAAGTTCGGAAAAAATTTATCGATGTTATCACCAATCACCATAGCTTTGTTGAGTTTGATTTCCTAAAGAATATTTTTTTTTTTAAAAGAGAGTCAAATAAAAGGAAAATTTCAACAAATCTATTGCTAAATTTGAACTTCTTGAATTTAAATTTCCATCCACATCACTATATTGCATTCATTAGTTTTATTTCTTAAACACTATATTGCATTCATCCTGAACATTATATTGCATTCATTAGTTTTATTTCTTGAAGAGTATTTTTCTTATAAAAGAAAGCTAGATAAAAGGAAAATTCAACAAATCTATTGCTAAATTTAAACTTCTTGAATTTTGCGAGGTTGAATTTAATCAACTATTTTGTTAACTTTATTCCGTGCCAATTTGCTTGTAATTCAGCATTTAGAAACCCTGTATTTAGGTGGGAAACATGTAAGGGTAGTGTGTGAGAGAGTGTGAAGAAATGCTCAAGAGTGTGCACACATGCAGGGCCTCATGACTAGATCTCGCGACTGGCTTACAGTTGTCAAGTCGCCAAAGCTGGCACACGCGTGAAGCATGTAGGGGAGCTAAAGAGTCATGCCAGCTGTTGTACTATAGGACAAAAGTCCTAGGTTAGCCAGGCCGTTAGCTCACGACTTGAACTCGCAACTCAGTCCAGTCGCAAGGCCAAGTCGCCAGACCACTCTGTTTGGAAAAAACTGACCTTTCGCATTCCAAACACACACCAGTATAAATATCCCTTATACCCACGTATTGTAGAGAGTTTCTAGAGAGAATTTTGGGAGAGAAACCCTAGAGAAAACAAGATTGACTCATCCACAATCTTCAACCTTGTTTCTTTGAATTCCTCTACTCTCAACTTCTCTATTGTTACATCCTTGAAAGGTACATTAGCCAAATCCTTTTCTCACCATACCCATATCTGTGAGAAGGCTATTTAGTGCTTGGGTAGCAGTTAGGAAGGGACCAATTGATATTGGTTGATACTATAGGCTATAGCGGAATTTGGTAAGCAAGAGAAGACAAAAGTTCGGCGTAACCTCGTTGAAGCAAGAAGCTTGGAGGGCTTAGATACACTGGGTAGATTAGGCTTTAAGGGTCTTCTGCTGTTCATGTATCCCAACTTGATTCTCTAGTGGATTATTGACCGCTTGGAGGGCGGCGGAGAGGTTTTACGCTAAGGATTTCGGTTTCCTCTTCAATAACACATCGCTGTGTTGTCTTTGTGTTTGCATCTCTCTTCCTTTAATCTTTGTCATTTAATTTCTGTTGTGGATGTGATTTTATTTGGTTTAGATTACGTTATCAATTCTACTTTAGCTTATTTACATTTTCCACACGCACATTGTTTGTTAATAAGCTTTAATTGGTAATTTGTAATTTGGGGGTCTGAACGTTTAAGGTGTTTTACACACTATTTGAACATTCAAATTTAAAATTTTATCCACATCACTATATTTTATTCATCTAAAGCTACCTTTGTTTAATATGCAAATACATAGATACAAAAATATAGAAATGAACTTTTCCATTGCATATAGAAATATCGACTCGTTGCAATTATAATTGGTACCTAACTAGAAGCTTACCCAAACATGCACATATAGGACCTAAGATGTTTAAGTAGCTTCATTTATTACAAAATATGTTTAAAAAGATTCTATAAGCTCAAATGTGCTGTCCAAAATGCTCCTCAAAAATCTGTCAAAGTCAAGGGAGCTATTCAAAAAATACTATCAAAGTTCTATCCACTAGCTATTATAACTATGCAATATGTTGTCCAACAATTGTGCAAAAAACAAGAAAAACAACCAATATAGTATTTTTTCAAAGATTATCAATATCAAGATCAACTGAAGCTTGCAAAATATGCCACCAAATATGAATTAGTAAATGGGAAAAAAAAAAACACTAAAAGGAAAATATAAGTTTAAATTATAGCAAAATTCATAATGAGTATGCATACCTGACTCAAGCCATATAACCCAACATGATCTTGTCCAACCAAAAATCCACAATCAAAAGATTCCTATATATGACATTTAAACAAATCAATATTTCATTTTCTATGCCAATAAAAGTAATTGGGTAGTAGGATATTAGACAAAATTTATAAGTAATGCCAGTAATTAGTTTGTAGGATATAACCAAAGAAATTTATATGCATACCTAATTCAGACCATATAACCCAACAACATTGTCTTGTCCAACCAAATTACTACAACTAAAATATTCTTGTATATGACATTTAAATAAATTTATGTGTCACTTTTATAGTAGTAATTGTTTAATAGGATATTAGATAAAATATGTAATTAGTAGCATCATACTTGAGTTATGTTGTCTACTAATGGTGATGGTTGTTCAACATTACTATGTTCTTTGTGAGAATTAATATTAATTGAGGAATCGTCCTATGTAGGGAAAAAAAATTGTCACATAAAACAAATTTATGAATCCACAAAATCATGTTCAATAATGGAATGAAAATGAACTTACTCTATTTAGGCCACCCATGATTGAACTTGTCTTGTTCTACTAGTCTTTTTGGGTTGAGCCTTCTTACTTTGAGATTTTTTTTTTCCCCTTTCTAATGGACTTTTCAACATTTTTCATTTCTTGCAAATGCTTCAATAATATTTATCAACATGTTCATACATCATCTCTCTCTTTGCTGCAAGTCTGTTAATTTGAAGACATTTGTGACTCAAATGAGAGAAACGCTTTTCCATTGACTCTTGTGCACTACATTTAACATCAATGCCATAATAGTCCTTGATAGAACCAACCCTTACATCTTGTGTCTATCTTTTCAATACATAAAAGCTGGAATTCTCTTCACATTTTTCTTGACAAAAACTTTCAAAGCATGGAAACATAAAATTCCCAAAAAGCTAAACTTTATGCAGCTGCATTGGATTATAGTTGTTGAGGCTTCATATTTGACTAAGTGCTCTTGAGTTCTACTCTGATATTTCACTTTGTATTCTATATTATAATCATTTTTTCTTTCCTTGTAAATATTACAATCCACAATCTTCACATATTCGTCTTTAAACATTTTGAATATTTTTGGAGTGTACAACTCTGCAACATCTCGAAATCAACTAGTAAAACCATTGTTGTTTGCCTCATTTTTAACTCTGCTTGTAGTTCTTGACTTCGCTTATCAGATAATACTTTAGAATAATGCTCAAAATATTGCAAAAGACCATGTTTTGGCTTCAAGTATTTCTTCAACACTCTCTTCATTGACTCATTGCGTTGAGTTCTTTTCATATCAACAGTGAACATATGTCGGCCATATACTATAGAACATTTCTCTTTCACATCAGACATTTCATAAGGATTATTAGTAGGTTCATATCTCTCAAGCATATTATTTTAAGCAACTATCCATTCATCTTCATCTTCAAAATCATACACACAATTACTAAGATCATTTCGAAATTGGCTTGATAAATTAAATACATGATGTAGATACTTAGCAGCATTCTGATAAATCTGCCACATATATAGACAGTGATTTCATTTAGGAAACACATCTTCTATTGCATTAGCCATTGCAGCAAATTGATTTGTAAATATAATTCTTGGTTGTTTCCCTGACATTGCACTCAAAAAAGTTTCAAACAACCACTTGAATGACATTATGGTTTCATCATAAAATGAAGCTGCACCAAAGATAATTAACTATTTATAATGATTAATCCTAATGAATAGAGAAAGGGGTTGACCATATGAATTTGTTTGATAAGTGGTGTCAAAACATATAACATCCCAAAAGTGTCCATAATCAACTCTAGATCTAGAATCAGCCCCAAAAATATTCAGAATTTGATTATCATCGTCAAATTCTATAGAATAAAAATAAGATGGATCCTCTAATTGCATCTTTTTAAAGCAATCTATCATAGCACGACCATCTCCTCTCTTTAAAGCGTCTCTCCTCTTGGAATGTACATGATTTTGATGGTCAACATTCAGAAACCCATGATTTTCATAACCACCAACTTGCATGCTCAACAACTCTATGGTTTGTTTTATTGATATCCTAGATTTTTTTGCATCATCCGCAAAAGCTTGTTGGGCAGGTGTAATTTTTCTATTTAATCTTAACATATGTTTCATTGGAGAATGAGCAAACTCATGATTATGTTGTTCGTAAAAAGAACAACTTCTAACATACCATCCTTTTGAAGTTGACAAGTCATTTGTACTAAACAACCAATTTATGAAATTGGGTGATGGAAAGATACCTGTTCATGATGCTTGTCAATAGGTCATTCACCTTGTTTTGAACGACAAAATGTTCTCCTCTTAACATGTCCAACACTCCCTCGCCTTATATAATGTTTCCTTCCAATAAAGCCCCTTCTATGAGCATATTGTTTGTAAAACTCATATACACTATCATCACAATCAAATTTCATTCTAATCGTTGATGCCTTAATTTCCTTATCGTGTTTACTTGGGGTGTTTGGACTTCCATCAATAGGTTCTACTGAAGCTTCTTCCTTAATCCAAAAACCAATAAAAAGCAATAGTGTTAAGAATATTCAATACAAAAAATAATATTCAATTTTTTTATTAAACACAACAAAGAAACCATAGTTGCTTATAGTCTTATAAATAGTCACAATGAACAAAAACTACAATATTCAAAACTCAAAATACCCAAAAATCCTATTCAACAGAAATTATACTCAAACTTCCTAAAAGTAAGTAGTAAATAAATCCTAGCCACCAACAATAAATACCCATTCAAAACCAACAAAACCATAAGCTCTTAAGCTATAGAACTCAACTATGGTAATAATCATAAAAACAAATCTTCAAATGTCAAATATAATGCAATTTGAGAAAAAAATTTAAGGAAATAATTATCTTTAAAAAATTTTTTTTTTCAATTACAATAAATTTAATGAAAATCAAACCTGAAAAAATTGAGAGCTATTGCCTTTGTCATTGTTATAGGAAGAATGCCGAGAAATAATGGAGTGGTAGGAGTGGTGGTCCTTGGCAGTGAATACATGGGTGTGGGATGGGAATGGCAAAGAGAGAGAAGGTTGCTAGGAGAGGCATTAGCTAAGTGAGAAAGTGAATAGGGTGGAATTGGCGAAGGGGGATGGGCGTGAAGAGGAGGAATGGAGATATGGTCAGGTGAGATCGGCGGCCGTTGCATGTGGCCATGATTTTCTGGCCTGTCTGGGATTCTGAGAAAAACAAAGGTGGAGGAGGAGGATGAAAGAAGCTTGGCTATGTGTGGGACTGTGGTGCCATCTAGTTTAGATTGAAATATAGAGAAGCTGTTAATGTTAAGTTAACATCTATTTTCTTAAAATGGGTCATGTGTGTGTCACATGACCCTTCATACATGTTTCTTTATTTGTTTGACATTTGTCCTGTTTGCAGTAGTTGCTGCAAGCTTGCGTGGAGGAAATCCTTGTTTTTCATCAAACTAGCATCACGATGATGGGAATACCTTGCATTGATGTTTAATCAACTCATGCTACATATTTTTATCAACAACAACAACAACAAAAATTCATGCTACATATAGATGACATAACCTAAGTTTTAAAACTTATTGGGTAATTTTAGACAATGTTCTTATTATTTGCAACTATATTTTACATCCTTACCATTACAAAATTAAAGAGTTTCCTTAATCAGGGCAAAGTTTACTGTTGGCAACATCTTTATATAATGTTGATTAAAAACTGGCACAATATCCCCATCCCTTCTTTCTCTTCCCACCAAAAGAAATGTAGTTATTAGGATTTACTTCATATCTAAGTCCCGTATTGGTGTTTATTGTTTAAAACTCCAGTTGAAAGTTCCCCATTAATCATTTTGTTCTAGATTCACATTGCTCATGTTGACTTTGAGATTTGAACAAAAAGATGATCTTTTTCTCGCTTCTTCTTCTTCTTCTTCTATATATATATATATATATATATATATATATATATATATTTTAAATGTCATCAACGTAAAATTATCAAATTAATAGAGATATATATTGTTTTTTAGAATAGATAGAGATTATCAAATTATTTGAGATATATATTGTTTCTTGGGATAGATTTATATTAATGACCACTTGAAGAATTTGGATTATACTTATCCCTTAATAATCAAGTTTTGTAGCTTGATATTCTGATAAAATAATATTAATTTAATAATATTAAAATTTTGAAAATTTAGATGATAAATATTATCTAAATTAAATTTTTGTATGTTACATATTATCCTCTAATTTAAGAAATATATCCTAACAAATTAAAAAAAATAATGTTAATTAGATGATAAATATTATCTAAATTAAATTTTTGTATGTTAAATATTATCCCTTAATTTAAGAAATATATCCTAACAAATAAAAAAATTAATATAATTTTATTTAATGATAAGAATGAATTAGAGTCCTGGTAGTATACTATTCTTTTTTAGTTCTTTAAAAATCTAAAAATTCAATAAAATTTATGCAATTTGGTGAAACCACGTGGCACAACTATGAAGCTCGTTTGTTCTCTCTCTTTTTTATTTTTATTTTTTATTTTTAATGAGTAAAGAAGCTCATTTGTTCATGACCAAGGAAGATTTAAAAAAAAAAAAAACCACTATATAAGATAAACAAAGGCCCAAAACATAATTGTCAAATTATCAATAAGACATTAAAACAAACCCAGTTCACAAGTCAATGAAATGTAACATAATATCTATGTACCTGAAGCTTAAGCTCTGATTCTAAAGCTTTTAAGCATTCTGATATGTTTATATCTCTTTGAATTGGGAAAGTTGATGATCTAACCATATACAAAGGTTTTTCAATGACTTATAAAACTTTAAGTCCATGAAGAATTAACAGCAAAACAATTATGCATGTATAGCTATATTGCAAGCTATCAACAATTTTCAGGACCTTGCACATGGACCATGCATTTGCTGCCAGGGAATAATATGCCACATAAACACATAGGGCACTATGCCACTATCTCTTATAAGAAGCAACTCATAAACACAATATTCAAAACTTTGAAAGGAGATCATTTGTAGCAACATATATTTGTGTCAAATGCATATAAATTCCTTTAGATACATTTTAAGTACATGCCAATAATAGTAGTTTGAAAGGGTGTCTATTTGGAAGGAATCAAACGAAATGCCAATTTATTTTAGTTTCAACTATCTTTATATAAAATTAAAACCAAATTTCATAAACTCTTTGGATACATCTTAAGTAAGAAATGCAATCAATTTCAAAAACACCAAATGTTAGGTTGAAAGTAACACACAATTATTCGAAGCGGTGCTATTAGGCTCAGCCAAGCCACTCTCTATGGAAAAATTTTAAAATACAGTAAGGTTCATTTAAATAGAAACAATGCAATAATGTATTAATAGCTATTTCTATGAGCAAGAAAATAAAAAATATTTGAAGCAATTGCTTGAAATCATTTAAGTACATGCCATCAATGAAGCTGCTTGAAATCATTTTAAGTACATACCATCAATGAAGCTACAAATAATTACCAGCCTATTGGGTTATAAACTGTTTTTAGACTTCTCAACCTAGTCTGAAACAAAGACATTAAAAATGGATATCGTAGAACATCCAAGTGTAGCAACCAAACAGATATGTGTTCATAAGTTCCTGACCAGATTTTAACTCAAGCATTTAGTCAAACACATAATAGCCACTTTTGTGTGGACCAAACTAATTCAAATTCTTAAATCAAAACATTCAAAACCAATCTGATCAGTGACCACAATACCAAAACTTAAAGGCGTAAATGCACTTTTAGTCCCTACATTTTGACGTTTTTCCATTTTAGTTCCTACATTTTATTTTTTCCACTTTTAGTCCCTAAACCAATTAACACAGGTTATTTTCGTCCTTTCCGTCAGTCAACCGATGGAAATAGCTGAGCTGGCAGCCAAAGGAATTAAGTGGCATATTAGAGGCTGACGTGGCTAATAATTTAATAATAAAAATACCACGTCAACATCCATGTCAGCATTTAAATTAATAAAAAATGCCAGGTTAGAACAAATTAAAAGTAAACATTAATCTAATTAAAATATTTAAAAAAATTAAAAACAAATATCTGAATCACTCTCTTCTTTCTCAAGAACACGAATTCAAAACCAAGAACACAAATTCAAAATTAAACCCATTGAATCAACTTCCTTTCCCACTTAAAATCAAATCAATAATGCAATAAAATTTGAGAAGAAAACCCATCAGTTTTTCTCGTTCTTCCCCAAAGATTCGTAGCCAAAATCATAAAATCAAAGAAAACCCAGAAATCTCAAACACTCAAAAACCCAGAAACCCAAAAACTCAAACAAAACCCAGTTTATTTCAAACAATCAACAACAAAATCAACCAACCTGGTCAACTCGGCTCATTGAATCAAACAAACACACAAACCTAGAAAAACCCAGCCAAAAAGAGAAAAAACAAAATTAAAAATAAAATCAATTAAGATCTGTGTTCATCTTGATCATGAACACATAAGAACAACAACCCAAAATATTCAAACACAAGAACAAAAGAATAGAAACCCATAATATTCCAAAATTTGTACCCAAATTCTTCCACAAAAATCAATTATATATTCAACCAAAATTATTATCCAAAACCATCTCTTTCCCAAATACCCATCAAAATTCTCAATATAGCAAAATGGAGGAGAGGTAGAGATGTGGCTTCACTATGGGAACTGACTTGGGCTTCACAACACCCATAAACCCATTACCTGAGGCTTCACAACACCCACTACCTGAGGTTTCGCCGTTAGAAACAATCTGGGCTTTGTCGTGAGGACCGATCTGGGCTTTGCACCTGAGGCTTTGCCATGGGGACCATCACAACAACATAGCCAGCACAACCACCAATCCTTTGCAACCACCACCACCACCGGTCTGGGGTTTCAGAGCAACACAACACACCCACAAATCCCTAACCCACAAATCCAAACCAACCCACCACCCCAAACCGATCCTTTGCCTCCATTGATTCATAAAACTCCATGGTCGAGCTTGAGAACTTAATCCACAAAACCCCATTTCAAAGCATTCAATCGGCTGGGAGAGTTTATCAAAAAAAAAAAAAAGAATCAGCTGGGGGAGAAAGATCAAAGAGAGGGAGAATGTGTATCGGCAGAAAGAGAGAGAGAGAAGAGAATGATTCAGATATTTGTTTTTAATTTTTTTTTTAATATTTTTTTTTGAGAACATTTTTTTTAAATATTTTAATTAGATTAATGTTTACTTTTAATTTGTTCTGACCTGGCATTTTTTATTAATTTAAATGCTGACGTGGTATTTTTATTATTAAATTATTAGCCACGTCAGCCTCTAATATGCCACTTAATTCCTCCGGTTGCCAGCTCAGCTATTTCTGTCAGTTGACTCACGGAAAGGACGAAAATAACATGCGTTAATAGGTTTAGGGACTAAAAGTGAAAAAAATAAAATGTAGGGACTAAAATGGAAAAACGTCAAAATGTAAAGACTAAAAGTGCATTTACGCCAAACTTAAATCATATTTCCAAATTTAAAAAAGTGGAAAGAATCTAAACTAAAAGCTATAAAACGAAATTGGTATATATATATATATATATATTCTGCCTAGATCTATGGTTTCTCAGTGACAGATAATCAATGTATCTATATAAAGCTATATAATCAATATCGCTATAGGCAAACAACAAATTTATTGGTAGACATATAATCAACATCTCTTTAGGGAAGCAAAACTTTGTAGCGTAAAAAAAATCAATAATTTTTGCCAACAAATTCAAAGTAAAATCTTCCAAGGTAGCATTGATATTTTCCCCACATTATATGTTCTACACATTCCCTGAGAAATTTAAACAAACACAAAGACAGTAATACCAATGAACCAAGATGAACGTCAAACCCACATTACTTTTTGGTTGATCACATACAGATACTTTCATAAAGAAATAAAAAGTAATTAACTATACAAAGAAAACTTATCTTAAAAGGAGATTTGTGTCTGTATTTGTGTTTTTCATGGGGGAGCAAAGGCACGTGATGGTGAAAGGTTGGGGGAAACGATAAAAAGAAGGAGAGGGAGTTGCGTTTCAATGAGAGAGTTGAAGGAAGAAGATGGGAGCTGAGTCTGCATTGAAGGAGAAAGACTGATTATGATCTGGCGGAGTTTGTGTTTGAAAAAGAAGACCATTGTGAAAGGGAAAGGCAAAGAAACGGGAGGCAGAGCATTGTGAAAGGGAAAGGCCTGAGTATCGGGTTATTACGTTTTTTTTTTTTGGGTTTTATTTTATTTTTTTAATATTATGCTGACGTGGAAAATTGTGGGAGTTTCGAAGGCTTCGGTTATATATATATATATATATAGATGATATGATAGATTTCTTACTAGATTGGGTAGCATTTTTATTGGTCATACTTCTTCTACTTCTTCTTTTCCTCTTCCCAAATTTAATTTCAAGCCATTAGAGCCCATCCACTGTGCCTATCATGCATGTTGTGGGTAGATTTTATTTAATTAAATGTAATTTTCATGTTTTAAATTGAATTGATTTTTTATAATGATATATGAGAATTTCTTGAGGTTGCTATTTGAAGCATGTACTTTAATATTTTAAACAAAACAATGAGACTTTAGGTACATGTTTAGACAAAAAGTATTATTATGATTATTAATTATATAGAAATATCTCTAGTAACATACTATAGTTCTCAAAAAACAAGAAAAAAAGAGAGTAACGTATAATATAAAACATTATGGTATTTTTTTAATTAAAATGGTATTTTTTGTGCTTATTACGTCCAATATTTTGTTAGGCAGACTAATATTTATTATTCTTTGTGCTTCTCCTTTCTTTCTTTCTTTTTTGTTTTTTTGTTTTTTTTTTTTTAAGCTTTTGATTGAACATAGAAGAAATTTTCAATTAGATATATATTCTTTTAGTTGCCTTTTTTAATGCACGAATATAGTTGGCTTACCTATATTCACTACAAAAAACTAGACCTATAGTGGCGTTTGTGAAATGCCACTCTAGGTACTAAAAACGCCACTATAGGACCATTTTACCTACAGTGGCATTTACAAACGCCACTTTTGTACCGCTATTATAGACCTATAGTGGCGTTTTACAAAAACGCCACTATAGGACCCCTAACAAATGCCACTATAGCCTTTTTTAGAAAAAAAAAAAAAAAAAAATTGGTCTATAGTGGCATTTGAAAACGCCACTATAGGTCTATAGTGACGGTACAATAGTGGCGTTTGTGAAACGCAACTATAGACTCTACAAACGCCACTATAGCCAAAAAACACCAAAAATTAATTTTTGGTAATCAAAAAAAAATTTTCTTTTGACGTGAAAGAGTTTTTTTCAATTGAATTAAGATTGTAATTAAATTAATATTATAATTTTAATTAAATTAAAAGATACAAAACAAAACAAAATACATAAATAAAACAAAATACAAACACTATTCCTATCCCAGCAAATTCAACATAAAACACAAACCCACCTAAAAAAATTCAAAATCAAACACAACATGCTCACATCCAAAAAAAAAAAAAAAAAAAAATAGCAACTCCAAATACAAACACGGTAACTATCCCAACGAATTCAAAATGAAAACACAAACCCACCTAAAAAAATTCAAAATCAAACACAACATGCTCACATCCAAAAATTTAAAAAAAAAAAAAAAAAATAGCAACTCCACATACAAACACTACAACTATCCCAGCAAATTCAAAATGAAAACACAAACCCACCTAAAAAAATTCAAAATCAAAATGCTCACATCCAAAACAATCATAATCTTTTTTTAAAAAAAAAATGCTTACCTGCAACTATACAACCAATGGCTTCAAACACCATCTACAAATTTGAACAAAATCAATAAGCTGCAACACCATCTGCAAATCCAAAACCCACAAACATTAACACCACCACAAATAAAACAAAAGAAATAAAATTAAAATGGAGAGGAAGAGAAAAGTATCAATTCAGGTGTGAAGTAAAAGAAGAGTGAAAGAAAAAGAAAACAAGAAAGATGGAGGAGATGAGATAAGGGAGAAAAAGAAGGAAAGAAAAAAAAAAAAAAACAAACAAACAAAAGAGAAAGGAAGTCAAAGAGTTGGCGTGGAGAGATAAGGGAGACAAAGAAAGATGGGAAAAAAAGGGAAATGAAGGAAGTCTGGAGATAAGGGAGAGTGGGGGTAGGTGGAGTTTAATGTATATATATATATATATATATATAAATGATATATTCACAATTTTTTCACAATTTTTTTACAAAAAATTTTAGTGATAGGTTGTTACTAGTTGTTATTGTTAGGGCAAAAAATTAATCTTAGTGTTAGGTTCAAATTTGAACCAATAACAACTGACCACCTATGATTTGTTGTAAAAATATTGTAGACGTAGCATCTCTCATACATTAAAAAAAAAAAAATATATATATATATATATATATATATATATATATATATATATATAAAGAGAAATGATATGTCAACAACATTTTCACAACATTTTTACAACAAATTTTAAGTGACTGGTTGCTGCTAGTTATTATTGTTAAGGCCAAAAAATAATCTTATTGTTATGTTCAAATTTGAACCAATAATAACTAACCACCTATGATTTGATGTGAAAATATTGTAGATGTAACATCTCTCATTTATATAAATATATAATAATATATACATTTAAATATATATATATATATATATATATATATATATATATATATATATTTATTTATTTATTTATATTAATTATATTCAAATATTTTGGAATATGCCATAGAATATCCTAGGCATATTCCATGGTTTTCTTTACCGCTCAAACTCATTTAGTTTTAGTGTATTTTTTTTTTTTTTTTTTTGCTGGAATATTGTAGAAGAAGCACTTTTTAGACCTATAGTGGCATTTGGTAAACACCACTATAGGTCATATTCCAAACGCCACTATAGGTCACTTTTTTTTTTTTTTTTGCTAGATTCTGTTTCTTAACTGTTTTCTTCTTTGCTAGGCTATAGTGGCGTTTGCAAACGCCACTATAGGTCCTACTGTTACAAGGGCCTCTAGTGGTGTTTGACAAACGCCACTATAGGTCCCCCTTTTTTTTGCTGGATTCTTTTTTTTTTTTTTTTGCTAGTCTATAGGCTCTACCCAACCGAAAAATAATAATAATAATAATAATAATAATAATAATAATAATAATAATAATAATATGGCGTTTGACAAACGCCACTATAGGCACTTGTAAGACTAGGACTTATAGTAGTGTTTTAAAAACGCCATTATAGGCCTTTAGAAACGGTACTATAGACCCATTTTTCCAAACACCACTATAGGTATGCCTATAGCAGCGTTTATAGAAAACGCCACTATAAGGTACCTATAGTGGCGTTTTTTACAAACGCCACTATAGGACTAGTTTTTTTGTAGTGATTGTAATTACCTCATTGCTTTGTTTTGTTTTTAATTTTCTTTTGTAACCATAATTTTTTAGTTATTAATTTTTAATAGAAAAATAATGATCAATCTAAAACCTTAGTTTTAAAGAGCTAGAGAGAAACCTAACACCCTAGAACCAAAACCTTCTCATTCTCTCCACCTTCTCCATCTGTAATTGTTAATTAATATAAGAGAAGGTTAAAACCATCACACACAAAGGAACCTTCAAAATTCTTGGTGTTGTTTGGTGCTTGAGATTAATTGGAGAATACCCAAAATCTCCAAGATTTCTCGAGTTTTTCTCTTCGTTAACACTTTGATGTCCTACTATAGTTATATGGGTTTTGCTGCTATATTTTATATGTATGATATTATCAATTGGCTAGTTACTTAAAAAAATTGGCCCTAATTCTCTAGTTAGATTGAAATTAACAATGGTCTTCTCTCAGTTTAGGTTCTCATCCAATTTTTATGATTCAGCTTTGCTACCATGTGAAAGTCTGAATGATTGTGTATTAAACTGCAAGTAATAAGGTACAAAGATTTACCTTATATATAAGTACTGTACAAATAACCTACACTATGGGCCTAAGTCCATTGGGTCTATACACTAATTTTTTCTTTTTTTAAATTGATATTAGTCATAAATTTGGGGTCTAAATCGTGTTTCTTTCAATAAAGAACGAAACTACAGTCCATGCACAAATCAGCTGCCCAAACGCATTGGCTATGAGTGTAGACCCATTGTAAATTGTCAGCCTGAACACCCAAAGGGCATATTTAACTGAAAATATTTATTATTTAGTTTATCAAAAATAACATATTTGTATACCTTTTGTGTTTTCTAAAACTATTCTTATTCATATACTCTAATGTGTAATCCTTAATTTATTTAACAAAATAACCTTGATTTAAAATGTTTAAAGAATATTAATTATGAATCATATAATTTAAAGGAAAATTATCCATGACTTAAAGAAAGAATATATTTGTTTAAATTAGATAAAATTGGGTAAGAGAAAATAATATATTGGTCATTCTATAAATTATAGACTAAAATTTATGTATAATTTCTTAGATACAATGAATTTGATTCCCCCAATCAAATTCATATACATGATTGCTGAACAATAAAATTAAACATAATTAATGACATTTTTCCAACAACAATTAAATTCAATACAACTATTAATTTTAATTTAATTGGAGAACTTAATATACAAAATCTTAGGAACTATACTTGTTTTGAAGATTAGGTAAGGTTGATTGATATGTTATAGCTAAGGCTGAAGTAGTTATTGATAATTTTTTCATTGTCGAAATTCTACTTATAATTAATTCTCATCTAATGATTTAGTAATTAAACAAACCTTAAGTATAATATATGTTAATTTTTGTTAAACTTATAAAATGACCAAATTATAATCATTTTAAGTCATATTATAACCATTTTTGCATCTAAAATTCTGAGTTCAACTTAAAATAATATTCCATATTCCACTTATACTATATTTTTAAAATCCTATATTTATATCTTACAACTTTTTAACATTACAAAACATTTATATAATAGGAAAAAAATCTATATTTTTCAGTTAAATTTGACATATAAAAATATTTAAAAGAAAGCATTAAAAATGAAAAATAAAAATAATGCCAGGTCGGGGCAATTTTCTCCTCTTGCCCCCTCCATATATATATATATATATATATGCTTTCATTAATTAGTATCGGTGTACTTGTTAAAGAGGTTTTAAAAATATCTCACTTATATTGAGAAGTAATAAAAATTGTATGTTTTTAGACCCCTTAAAACACAATTGGATTAACCTAGTTAACAAGCCAAATTATTACTTAGTCCAAATTCTAGATCTAGGTTATCACAATCAAACAATCATATTATGCATAGCAGCGAAAAAATAAATAACACAATGATATAATGACTCAGGAAAACCAAACCGGTAAAAAACCTGGAGAGGATTTAACCTAGCTATCCTTAAGGTAAACTTGAATCCACTATAGAAAGAATCGAAGTTTTATAATAGCAACTTAGGCCGCTAACATCCTATTGCTACCCACCATTAGAAACTTATTGACACGACCACGTGCAAACTCTGAAACCACGGACTCCTTCTTTCTTGGATTTTCCAGCAAGTATAAGCACACCTGCTTGTGTATCTTTAAGCTCTTTAGTGCAGTAACTGAATGATCATCAAGTTTTCAATGAAATCTCCTTCTTGATATTCCTAAGCATGTGTGAAGGCAACCACCTCTCAGATCTCACAAGAAATTCACACACACAGCAAATAGAGCAGCAAAAGACTTAGAGAGGTTTTCGATACAAAACCCTAAATCTGCAAAAGAGGCATCCTCTTTTCTCTCTTAAAAGTATTTTAAAAACGTGCTTAAGGTTTCCTTTATATACTAGGAGAAGTAGATGTGAAACCCTAATCCTTAATGGGCTTGGGTTGAGTTGGAAATTCTGTAGAAAAAACATTCTGCCTGATATTCGATCGATTGAGTCTAAGCTTCGATCGATCGAGCCAGGCCAAAATGCATACTAAATTCTGCATTAACTCGATTACAACTTTACATAAAAGACACAATTTTGAGCAAATCTAAACAAGACTAAACAACATGTTTTAATCATGGTTTGCCAACAATATACATTAGAGTTCTAATATATAAGTTCCTAAGTAATTAGAATCTAACAAAAATTAATAAAAAAATATTTTGTAAATTAGAGGTGACTCAACTTCCTATAAATATCCAATCAATTATAATAAAAAAATTTATATTAATAGGATGTGCAATTGTGCACCGTTTACAGTATACATAGCATCTGAAGTTCACCAGCCATCGGAGTGATGTATTTGGCCAAAGAGTTAGGGGTACCAGATATTACTCTTGAAGGAGAAGAAAGCCACGTCCTACGTACAAACACCTCCCCGGAGAAGATTTATCAATGCATGGAATGGTTTGTTAGGCTTAAAGAAATGGGAGATCTCTTGCATGTGTCGCCGAAGATAGGATTATCAGAACCGAACGGCACTATACATAGCACAAGAAGTATGCATGTGATTGTTGTACTGATGACCAAATCTGGATATATCTGATCTCCTTCAAGACTTGTGCGTAAAGTGTAAATGTTATAGTGAGTTTTAATATTATCAATAAATTTTTTTCTGAATATTTTATAAATAATAATTTAAAAAAAAATCTTATTTTTAAAATAAATAATGATGCTGATGAAGGTACTTTATAATTGCTCTCCACAATCTTCGAAAAGACTAGTTTATAGACCCCATCAGATGGTGATCTCTCTCTCTCGCTCTCAAATGAATGTTTTTGTAGTGTATACAAGTACAGAGGACATAAAGCAAGTGTTCTAGTAGTATCGCGCCCCCCCCACCCCCCCCCCCCCCCCCCCCCACCCAAAAAAAACCCAATCATATTTTTAATGACTAAAATTTAGGTATAGTTTCTTAGATACAATGCTTGAGTTAGATTCCTCCAATCAAATTCAAAAACATGATCACAATTAATGATGTATTTTTCAATGACAATTAAATTTAATGCAACTATTTATTTTAATTTAATTAGAGAACTTATTATACGACATCTTAGAAGCTATACTTGATTTACTCTAAATTATATATATATACATATACACACACACACACATATATATATGTATGTACGTATGCATGTATGTATGTATGTGTGTGTTATTTTATAAATTAAAAAAATTATTTTGAAATTTTCTTGTATAAGGGAAGATAATATATATCATGTTAAAGTTTCGTTTTAAGTATAAATTATGTATACTTTTGTTGATATGAAAACACAAATGTAAAGAAATTGGTAAGAGATTTATGTGAAGTGTTTACAAATAAAGTAAGATAAGAATAGAAAGGCACTATAATAAAATTACAATTTTGAAGTTTCAAGTTCATTATTTATCCCTACACTAGCATTTTAGGAGAAAATTGCAAAAAAATTACAAGGAAAGGAAATAAATTGAAAGGCAAGAAATTACACAAACTAGCATATATATGGCATTTGGTAAACTTATGTTACCAAGTTTTGATCATCTCCCATCATCGAAGGCCAACATTACGTGATGTTTCACACTATCATAACCAGTGGTAATTTTATTACTAACATCATATTCACGAGAATCAGATGGCCCACCAAGTAAGTATTCAGTCTCTTCCAAGTTGGAACCTACATTAACCCACGAATGCTTTTCCATCTTTCTTAAACCTTGAAGTTCCATTGCTACTTCCTTCATATTAGGTCTATCCTCCCCTTTCAATCTTAAGCACCTCCTTGCAAGATTTGAAACTTCTTTCAGTTGCTCTACATTTTCTTCATTTGCTATATTCTTCTCAAGAACTTCGAACAATCTATTTTCTTTCAAAGAAGAAAGAAAATACAAAGCAAGGCTTCTCTCCTCCTCAGGCCTATCAAATGAAATTGCCTTTTTCCCTGTTAATAACTCCACAAGGACTACTCCAAAACTATAAACGTCACTTTTCTCTGTCAATTGGCTTGTGTGCAAGTATTCGGGATCTAAATATCCAAAAGTTCCTTGCACCATTGTAGCTATGGCTTGTGTTTGGTCAAGTGGAACTAATCTTGACGCTCCAAAATCTGATACCTTTGCTATGTGTTTACCATCTAGTAATATGTTTAAAGACTTGACATCTCTATGGATTATAGGTGGAGAAGCTGAAGAGTGCAAATACGAAAGTGCTTCTGCAGATTCTGTAGCTATCCTAAGACGAGTTTCCCATGGTACAATAGACACCTTGCTTTCATGGTGTATGTACTCAAAGAGAGTACCATTAGGTACAAATTCATAAACTAGCAAAGGAACTTGTGTCTCCAAACAACAACCCAATAGTTTAACCACATTCGTGTGGTTAATTTGAGAAAGTACAACTAACTCATTGATGAACTGCTCAATTTGGCTTTCATCTACTATTTTTGACTTCTTAATGGCCACAATTCTATCATCTGGTAAAAATCCTTTATAAACAGTACCAAACCCTCCTCGACCAATGATTAGATTTTCATCATAATTGTTGGTAGCCTTCTCCAACTCTTCTGTTGTAAAGATTTTTACCACGTTAGTTGAATTATCTTGTCTAGAGAGTTGTTGTTGTAATATTAAACCACCATTCTGCTGAAAGAACCTTTGTTTAATCTTCATTAGCTTTCTTTGATTTACTGTCAAGTACAGCGAAGAGCTACAGACAAGCATAGCTATAATGCATATGCCAATACCTGTATTTGAAAGAAACAAATGTAATACTCCATATATATACACAAAGAGACGTTGTATAGTTTCTTTTTCTTTTTCCTTTTTCTTTTCAAAAATTTGGGAATCAAGTCAATTTAAATCTATATTATATTTGGAAGTTAAAATACTAAAGAAGAGAACAAGAGAGGTTAGTAACAACGAAGAAAACTTTCTTTCTCACAATGTAAAAATAAAGATAAAATATAATAAAATTTGACAATATAAGAGATCAATTTTGAGAGTATTACCATTCCAAAAAAAGAAAAGAAAAAGATTTTGAGAGTATTAGCTTTCTTCACAGAGAGAGAGAGAGAGAGGACTATTTCACTCTCTATTCCCATTCTCTCATTCCATGCAGATATTTCCAGATTGGCAAGACTTCAATTAACTATATCATATTACAGTATTTCAATTTAATATTTTTTATTTGATGATAACCAAAAGTAAATAAAAAAGAAACAAACTAGGCTAAAGATATAATCTATTTAATGGAATACATTCATTCTATAAATTTATAAATATCGGCTAAAAATTAGGTTGGTAAACATATGAGTTAAGTCAAATATTAAAAGTTCAAGACTATTTATTTAATTTTTTATTGAACACATGGACAATGATTTTAAATTATTCCCCACCACATTCAATAATCCACTTTTGCTTTTCTTTTTTTCTGATAATTCTAACTAATTGGATTGAAAAAATCTCAATCCAACAATGAGTTGAAGAAAAAATATCAATATTATGTGGAAGTTCTATCCCAACCAATCTAAACCAAAAAAAAAAAAAAAAAATTACAATTCAAATTACTTTTCATTTTTCCGAACAAACAATCATTCTTTAGTACTATTAGAATAATGTTACAGATACAAACTATTTTACAAAAAAATTTACAAACTGCTGATGTGATGAATGATTATTAGTAAATGAAAAAAATGATATTAATTGTGAGCCACATAAACATTTTGTAAAAATATTATAAAGTAAAATAATGTAAAATAGTTTGTGGATGTAGAATTACTCTTACTATTTATTATTTTGCAACAGTAAAAAAATTAAATCTCATTTTTTTTTTTCCTTAAAAAATGGTAATGGCACTTACCTCAACCATTTGAGGTTTTTTTCCCCCTAATTTTATTGTTTCAACCATTTGAGATATAACTACAAATAATTATAGTTTAGGGGGAAAAGTGTCTTAATCATATGGAATTTTTTTAGTGTTGGATAAATAACATATTAGGGAGAGTCTAAGTAAAGTATTTATATAATATAAAAAGACATAACTTAAGTTAGAAGGTTAAGCCCATAGATATAATTTTAATAATATTGGGTGCTATGACACAGTGGCGGAGCTAGGATCTAACTTGAGAGGGGGCAAAAATTACATTTGACAAAGACATTTATACATATGCAGGCGAACATATATATATAATATTTGAGATCAATTTGCAAAATAACAATTCACTCATGTGTATGCTAAGCCATATTTCAATGTAAGAAAATTCCCAATAAAATAAAATATTCATTATATTATACTTATCTATTTAGAAATTTATTTACATGAATAATCCTTTTAAAATTTTAATTATAAAAAAAAGTTATAACTCTACTTACAAATTGAAAGATTTTTAGTTGTTAGATAGACATAAAGTTCAACTTATGTAAATTTCTATTATTTTTGTAAAGCTAGATGTTTTAGGTCTATTTATTTTAGCTTAACATGCAAACTTATTTTTGAAAAGCCATCCTATTTATTAACCATTTATTTATACTACAATACAAGAAATGCATTTAAAAAGTTACCAAAGAAAGAGAGTAGAAAAATCAAACATTATGGGGTTATAAGTTAGACACGCATACAAGGTATCTGTTTTTTTTTTTTTTTTTTTTTTTAATATATATATATATATATATATATATAAATAGAATTGGATTATGTTAATATAGGATGCGCTTATATTTTAAGATGGCAAATGTGGGCTATGCTCCCAATCATCTCATGCAAGCCGTTGATTGTTTGTTTACAGTTTTATAACTTTTCATTAGTAATAGTTCTATTTTTTTTTTTTTTTTTTAACCTCAAATGCATCAAGGTAAGTTAATTAAGTAAATATTAACAGGTCTTTTGGGTGGGGACAGGGGGGGCAAGTGCCCCCTCTCGACCCCCCCTGGCTCCGCCCCTGCTATGACATAATCCTGTAATGTAAGTGATGCTAGCTAGAGAGTCAAATTTTTTGATAACCTTGTCATTAGATGTTAAGAAGTTATAATTAAAACAAAGAAGTTATAATTGAAACATTACTTTCAGATAAATTCACAATAACACTTTGTTTACAATCCACCAATCATAACATAAAATGTCAAACATTATAAGAAAAGTTATGAAAAAAATTTATATCACTAGACTTTTATTGTGTGAATATTCTTCACAATCAATGATGGCTCTCACTATAAATTTAGTTAATAAAGCTCACTATTATGTGATAGAAGAGAATATCATAAAGATATTCCCTTGAAGTACAAATTAATAAATTAATTACTCATATATATGTATATGGTACAGTCGTAATTGACAATCAACTGCAAACTCATTAAGCATTTTTCAAGAATGCACCACAATATATATTAGTAATTAAAGGATTGTATTTAATACATACAAATTGTTTTACACAACCAAAAATACCTATAAAATCATGATTTAAAGTCACAATTTCAGTTGTTTTTTGGAGTATATATAATATTGTGTAAAATAGTCTATACACAACAAGAATTTCCCATAATTAAATATACTTACCAATGGTGAGCTTAATTGCTAGATTGGATGATGGATGGACACATGCCCCTCTGTCATCAAAATGGTACCCCACGCTGCACACACAATAATAACTTCCTGGATCATTAACACAATTAGTGTTTTTGCCCGTGCAGTTGTTATTGCCCTCTTTGCATTCGTCAATATCTGGTGGTAATAAAGCCCATCTTTAAGTAACTTCGAGGAAATATAAATACAAGCAAGGGTTATAAGAAAGTTCGTGAACACAATTTTTATATCACAATTCTAATGTAATTAGTAAATGTGATTCTCTGCCGCTTATAGTTGACTATATCAAAATTATATAAGAAGAATACCTTGACAACCATCTTTGAGGTATGGGTTACCACGGTAACCATCCATGCAGAGACAAAAGTATCCTCCATTTTTAGAACCCTTACAAATGCTATTCCCTCCACATGAATAATTCTTTGTGTTCACAGCACATGTTTCATTACCGACCGCCCATGTTTCATTTCCAACAGCCCAATCAAGAACCATTGGCATATTTTCCGGAAGATTTTGAAGGGAATCAGCTGAGAAATTGAACTTGTCCTTTTGCACAATAAAGGAATAGCTGCATGGATTAAAATTCAATACTTTTGAATGATCATTAAAGCTATGTGCTTCCAAACTAATATTTTTCATTCCTTCAGGAATTTCCGTCTGGCAACAGCCGATCCCAGAGCAAGAGCCATTGACCACATTGCTACTGTCTGCACATATTGACATGCAGCCAAGGGAGAAAGAATGATTGTTCTTAAAACCATTAAGGTATGCGTAAGTGTCACACCCGACGGCCATGAACACGTTTTGAGTGTCAGAAATTGTGAAATAAAGGGACCAGAGGGTGGGACCATTGGGGCTATTGGAATTATTGATGACAGACTTATCGATATACGTATTATAGGAACAGTCAATGGCTGTATAGGCCAAGATCTCTATATTGTGGTCTTCGATGGAAATGTTTTGAACAATGACATCTCCATACATAGGTTGGCTTGTCGAGTTATCACAAGTGATGGAAAAACTTTCATCTAGGTAACATCCTTGATTCATTCCAAAAGGATATGGAATTTCTACACCTCCACAACTGTTCTGACAATTAGGTAGGGCTAATGGATATGATAGTACAGCTGAGGCTGAAGTAGTCACTGATAATAACACACCAACCCATGTGACTTGCAAAAGCATCTTGTGGAATCGGAAACCCATATAGCACCCAATATTTTCTGAGAAGAGGAGTTTACTGTATGTGTTTCTGTACAAAACAACTTCCTATATATAGATGCTAGATTTTATTTATTTTAAAACACAGTTTATGTCTAGTACAGTACACAGTCGAATTTGGAATTTGAACAGGTGTCAGAATCTCATTTAATGTATTGATGCACTAAACACATGCTTAACCCTTTATTTTAGGAGATGCTGGAATTTTATATGCATTAGAAAATTAAGATAGACCCGTTCAAATCATATACCGGGTGTTACTTATATTTGTATGATATTTGCCACAGTTATCTATGACGTTAAGTTCTAGAGTCCATGCCGAGACTTTGATAAAGTCATCAGAACGAGTCAATGACTAAATGGATTGAATTAATAAACAATGAAGGTGGACTTTGAAAGAGGGGTTCAAATCCCATTAACACACTACCCTCTCCATACATATATTAATTACTTTTTTTTTTTTTTTTTCATTTTTCATAAAAACTTTCTTTAAATAAATTATTAATTAGTACTCTAAGACCACTCATTAGCATTTTTAAAAAAAATAAAACAGTGAAATCAATTACAGACACCTCCAATTCCTCAAAAAAATAAATAAATAAATAAATGCAAATGCCTCCTTAGTTACATCTCAATTCTCAAGTAACTCAAATGAGAAAATAGTATTAATCAGATAAAAAGCTTCATCAGTTATAACCATCAAATATCAAGTGCCTTATAGTATATATAGAGTGGCGTTAGCGTTACTCGTTTTGAATTCCACCATCAATTCCCATTATTTAACTATCGAATTATTCACATATTGACATAGGCACAAGAAAAAAAAATTTTATAACCAGCAGCTGCTCTTGTGATTGTTACACTCAAAATATACAAAACAATTTTTTTTTTTTTTTCTTTGAAAGCACTTCAGCTCAGTATTATGAGTTTTGGACCTTCCCAAAATTATAATCTCATAATAATACAATTAATTACATTAAATGATGTGCAACTTTGTATAAATCGCAATCTTCCAACAACATAAATATATTCTTTAAGACTACTTGTTCAAATTTTAATTGGTATACGTAGTCTTGGAGATTAAGCCAAGGCCAAACTGCCAAAGTCCCTGACGTTTAATGATTGAACCTCTCAGTCTTGGAGACTAGGCCAAGGCCAAACTGCCAAAGTCCCTTACGTATAATGACTATATTTGTCTCTTTCTATGGGTTGGGCAAGTTCAAGTTACACCTGATATAACTTTAAAAAATATTACACTACTTAATAATTTGTTATTGAATTCATATTTTAAAAATTCAACCGGTGGATTACATGTTCTATATATTTTTAATATGTATGTAAATTTTCATGTTAATCGAATGTTATTTATCATTCGATTCATAAACTCATCTTTTATGCATTATTTTAAATTACAATTAAATTTAAACAATTAATTGATGACATAACTATTAATTTTTAATCACATTGAAATTTTGCAAACATGTAAAATATACAAAGATACTATAATCTAACAGTGATATTTTTAAGATATGAATTCAATAACAAGTTATTAAGTGCTGTAACATTACTTATAGTTATATCGTATAACTTGAACTCATCTCTCTCTATATATAAAAAAGTCATAACTAACATATATGTCTTCATTCAAGTTTGAATATATGTAGATACACGTTATATATGCCCACACATTATATGTAAGACCATTCTACATAATAAAATAAAATAAAACACCGGCACTCTTGTGAATATGAAATGGTATTTTAATATTACCTATAATATAACATAAGCATTATATTGTGCGTGTGTGTGTTTTTTTTTTTTTTTTTTTTTTTGGTTATGATTTTTATAATCCATGTTATAATTTCTTCATTGTCGAAATTTCACTTAATTCTTATGTAATGAATTTTAGTAATTAAAAAAAAAAAAAAATCTCATGTACAATATGTGTCAATTCTTGTTAAACTTATAAAATGATTAAATTATAATCATTTTAAGTCATATTGTAAGTTTGTAACCATTTGTACATCTAAAATTTAGAGTTCAAATTTAAAATGATATTCTATATTCCACTTATAATATATTAAAGTTTTAGCAAAAAGGCCAAATATTTGGCCTTTTTGCTAAAACTTTTCAGTAAAATGCTCATGTTCTGAAACTATCTAGCAAAATGCCCCTGTTTTAAACTCGATTTTCTAAAAATCGAATTTCAGTGAAAAACTCAATTTTTAGAAAATCAAGTTATGTGAAATCAAACTAAAAAAATAAAAAATACATGGAACTCAAGTTCCATGTAAAATTTATCACATTACTTGATTTTCGTCAAATCGAGTTTTTCATTGAAACTCGATTTTTTAAAAATCAAGTTTCAAGATAGGGGCATTTTGCTAGATAGTTTCAGAACAGTGGCATTTTCTTATATCTTTTGAGCGAAATGGGCAAATGCCAATTTTGGCCTATTTTTTAAATCCTATATTTCTCTTATAACTTTTTGACATTACAAAACATTGATAAAACATGGAAAAATAATTTATATTATTCAACTAAATTTGATATAAAAAAAATATTTAAAGAAAACATCAAAAAATAAAAAATAAAAATAACGCTAGGGAGCAATTTTCTCCTCTTGCCTGCTCCTTACAATTAATATATATATATATATATATATATATATATATATATATATATATATATATATATGATGAATGTTTTTGTAGGGTACACGTACGTATATATGTACGTAGAGAGTACATAAACAAGTTGTTCTAGTATTTTAGTAACCAAAAAAAAAAATCATATTTTCAGTTTAGTAACTACGTACTTTTTTTTTTTTTTTTTTTTGAAAAATAGTAACTACGTACTCTTACAAAGACCTAAAATTTATTTAATGTGTTATTTGGTTAACATTTCCCTTTCAAGATGATGCCAGCCTCCGTGAGCTGCGATGGAATTAAAACCACATGAATTGATGACATTTTCTAAACCCATGTCTAGGTCTTTTGTAGGGTGGCAAAATCAACGCAAACCCACCAATTTAAATAAGACCCAAACTCACTCAATTATTAATTGAGTTAAATAGGTATTAATCTAATTAAACCCAATTAACATTAATTTTTATTAGGTTTTAACTAGATACCCAATTAAACCCAATTATGACCAAGTATCATTTCTACAAATCACCCAACTCTAAAATACCTCAAAACCACTAAAAAGACCAAAATACCCATTAAGCCTAAGAAAATTACCAAAATACCCCCTAAACTTAAAAAATTACATAAATACCCCTGAAACCTAAAATTTATCACCAATCAAATTTGGAGTAATTAATAATAAGTGTGCTTGTGTGTAGGTTTTTTTATTTTATTTTTTTTTTTTTATAGAGAAATGCTAGCGTGTGATTAAATTTATAAAAATAAAAAAATATATAAAAAAAAACCCTTAATAACTGTCAAATTATTATCATGATGACTTATGTGCTAACGCCAGATATTGTTGTTGTGATATTGATGTTGATATTGTTCCACTACCACGAAATTGAGCTTCATCTTCTTTCAGTGGAAACACTAATTTTTATATCCTTGTTGAAGATATTTTCAACACCACATAAAGAAGTTTTTACTATATATTTTTATGTACTAGGGGAAAAATTCCTCTCTATCTCTCAAGTGACAAGCAATCACTCTATGCATTAATTTAAGCTATGAGTTTCCTGATATTCCTGTGACTAAGAAACAAAGAATTGATGAACTTTTCTTATGCGGTATGACTATTGTAGTTTTCATTAATGTCCTAGTGAGATATTTAATTTAATTTAGCGTGTTGAACTTTTCACTGAGCTATTTAATTTAACATGTTAAGAGGACAAATTTTATTTTTAATAAGAGACTTAAATCGAATCATGCTTACATTGAATCAAATTGGTGTCTTTTTAATGAACCTATAGTATCTATCATTGAAAAAAAAAATTTATATTTAATAAATTCATCTTCAACTTTGGTTCATATCAAGTTTGGGACTTGGAAAAAGGTAAGGAAGTTTCATTTATTCAATTATGATAACGCTGTTTCAAGGGAAACCAAGAGCTAGTGTATATGAAATTTCACTAAGAGGAAAATAAGAAGAGAAGAAAGAGAGCTGGTATTGAGCATGACAGCTGCCAAAATATTCCTCGCTCCTTCATCATACCTTAAATTATCATAGACTCCGTAAAGTCTAGTCAATGCCATGCACATCACAGGATTTACTGAAATTTTAAGGTACCACGTATTGTTAAGGAAATTGATAATTATCTATAAAAAAAAGAGAAAAAAGTAACTTTGAGGCATGTTAAAAACCATTTCTATAAATTAATAATTGTCATAGCTAGTCAAAGGAGCTTGGTATCCATATATATTTTTTAAATCACACACTCATGTTCAAGTACACAACACACGCTAACATGTTCTGTAATGTACATAAATTTTCTAAGATAAAAAGTGTTCTAGAAAACACATGTGCATAAATTTTCAAAATTATTTTATTTGTCAGTGTTTGTGTTACTTTATAGTTTTGAAAGACTTTGTAAACTTTCAAGATGAAACCAATCTTAAAACACAAATTCACACCCCTTCTCACGTAAACAATCTACACAAAATATTTTAACAATTATTACTTTAAAAAAAAAAAAAAAACACTTAATTAGCCAATGCAGTTGAAGTAGAACATATAGGATAATTCCTTCTTTCTTTTCTTGGTTCCTATATATCCTATTTTAGTTGTTGACTTTGCCCTAGATAACTAGGGCATATATAGACATTTATAGTCTAGTTGGGCATAAAAACAATCAATTTGACAGTGCTGACAGGTGTCCAATTGCAATATTCAAAGTATAGAGAAGATATATAAGGTGTATGGGACAAAAATAGGATTTTATATTTGTTATTCCAGTTGCACTCATTCAATTGATTTTTGGATTACTCATTCAATTGATCTTTGTTCTAGTTAGATATTTAATTTTATTTAACATGTTGAACTTTTCATTGAGCTATTTAATTTAACGTGTTGGGACGACGACTTGTATGTTTCATTGATGTTCTACTGAGATATTTAATTTCATTTAACGTGTTGAACTTTCTACTGAGCTATTTAATTTAATGTGTTGGAATGACAAATTGTATTTTTCATTAATATTGATGTTCTAGTGAATTATTTAATTTCAATTAACGTGTTGGGATGACAAGTTGTGTTTTTCATTGATATTTCAGTGAGATATTTAATTTCATTTAATGTGTTGAAATTTCTACTAAGCTATTTAATATAATGTGTTGGGATGATAAGTTGTGTTTTTTTTATTAATGTTTCAATGAGAGAGAGCTATTTAATTTCATTTATGTGTTGAACTTTCTACTAAGCTATTTAATTTAATGTGTTGGGACGATAAGTTGCATTTTTCATTGATGTTCCAGTGGGATATTTAATTTCATTTAACTTGTTGAACTTTCCACTTATTTATTTAATTTAACAACTAGTATTTTTCATTGATGTTCCAGTGAGAAAGCAACAAAGATAGGGATGGAAAGTTATCTGTTGACTCATGAATCATGGCTTCAATTGGATATGAAGGTGCATGGAACATTATGCCCAACACCCACACCAGAGTTGTCCATATTGTTGGTGAGCCTCTTGCTATCGAACAAGGCCTTTTTCCCTTAAATAGCTTTTCAAATGGTTAATATATTTGCAAAAAACTTGTGATAGTAATTGATTTTTTTTGTATTTACAATAAAAACGTCCAAATTTAAATTCTTCCTTCCAAATACTACTATCAAATTTTTTTATTTTTTTATTATTATTAATTAGAAAGTTAGGAGTAGGGGAATTTGAATCTTGAATATCCCCATTAGAACTACTAGGAAGTGCCAGTTGAATTACAAGCTCTTGACCCCATTGTCAAATTATCAAAAGAATGAAATAGTTAATATATTCATGAGTTCCAATTAACTCAAATGTATATATTAAAAAAAAAAATTATTCTCATATAAGAGACTCAGTAAATGATAAAAATAAAAACAATAAATTAATAAAGATGTACTTTTTAAAATATATATTTATATAAGAATAGCCTTGCTCATACAGTCATACTTATTTAAGAAAACTTGAAGTACCTAAAGTGAGTTCAAGATTTATAATCCTTGAGTACACCATGATTGCAACCCATAATATCATCGAGAACCTCTAGTTTGAAAATACTTAATCTAATTCAGGGATGACTTCTCAATTTAGGTTTAGATGCCTTGCAGGCATACTTACATTGATTCTGGTAGGCCCTGTAGAGGCAAAGGGATTTGGAGCCATTGTTAAGTTATCTCCATCACCCTCTAACATTTGAGCCCCAACTTTCATGGAAGGACGATCCATTAGGTGCCATTGGATGCATCAGAGTCTCACAATCTCTAGTTTCTTTGCAATTTTAGTATCACCATTATCCTTAACATAGACTCGTAGGTCTTCCTTTTTCTCTAACATATTGTATATCCATTCTAGAAAATATATTTGGCTAGTATTCTCCACAGTTAAACCAACATTTATCCTACCGCTGACCATTTCAAGCAACAATATTCTGAAACTATAAATATCTAATTTTGTAAGACATGTTCCCAAAGTTCCTAGAGAACACTTCGGGTGCAATGTAACCCATGGTTTCCCTAGTTGTGGTCATGGACACTACACTCTAATCCTTTGCAAACAACTTGGCTAGACCAAAATAAAAAATTTTTGGATTGAAATTTCAATCTGCCAAAATATTATGAGGTTTGATATCAAAATGGAGAATTTGTTAATCACATCCTTGGTAAAGATATTCAATTCCTTTTGCTATGCCAAGAGTAATGTCTCGTAGTTTTTCCCAGCCAAGGAAATGAACTTCTCTAGTGAATTATTTGCTAAGAACTCATAAACTAATGCCCTTCTAAATCCATCAGCACAGAAGCCAACCAAGCGAACAACATTAACATGGTGGATTCTACCCATTCTTCCCCATTGCCCTTAGAACTATTTAGAATCTTCACGGCAATATGACTTTCATTCGAAAGCTTTCCTTTGAACACTATTCCATAGGCTCCTTGTCCTAACTTCTCAGTAAATTGATTTATAATCCTTTTAACATCATTATATGAGTACCTTGTGGGCTTGAGAGCTCTGTAATCCTCCAAAAACCTTTAATCCTTGCTTGATTTTCTTTTTCTATTTTGTCATAGCGATAGACACAGTAGAGTATATATACCACTAGTCCCAAAAGAAATGACCCCAAGGTGAAAACTGCATGTTAAACATATTCGTGAGTCTATAAAAAAAAAAATATATATATATATATATATATATTTACTGTAAATTTTCAAAAATGGTCAACAGAAAACTCACCAGTAATCACTATTGTTGTTGATCAACCTGTAAAATATTTTAACATAATTAGCTTCTAGTTGCACCTATTTAAAAATAAAAGATAATTGTTTGTATTTATATCCCTAATAGCAAGAAAATTATTTGGTATTCTCAAGCAATTATTTTGGTTAATTTTTAGGTTTCAAGGGTATTTCGGTCATTTTTTAGATTTAGGGGGTATTTTGGTCATTTTTTAGGTTTAGGGGTTATTTTGGTCATTTTTAGGTTTCGGGTGTATTTTGGTCTTTTTTTTTTTAAGTTTTGGGGGTATTTTGGTCATTTCTTAGGATTCATGGGCATTTTGATCATTTTTAGGTTTTGGAGTATTTCAATCAATTTTTAGGTTTAGGGGGTATCTTGGTCAATTTCTAAGTTTCAGGGGTATTTTGGTAATTCTCTTATGTTTAGGGGTATTTTGGTTTTTTTTTTTTTAGGGGTATTTTGGTCAATTTTTTGGTTTCGGGAATTTTTTAGTAATTTTTAGGTTTTAGGGATATATTGGTAATTTTTAGTGATTTTTGAGCATATTTGGTCTTTTTTATGTTTAGGAGGTATTTTGGTAATTTTAAAGGACTTTCGGAGTACTTTGGTCATTTTCAAGTTTTAAGGGCATTTTGGTAATTTTGATTATTGGATAATTGGGTAGATTGGGGTTTGCCCATAATAATTAGGTTGGATCGGGTTTGGATTAAACGTAATTAGTTAAATGGGCAATAAATGGGTAAATGAGTTTTATGTATCCTACTCAATTATGCACACCCCAAACCCACTCATTTGACACCTCTAGTCTTTTCTATGCTAGTGGAAGACAAGGTTAGAGCCTATATGGATTGTAGCCTTGTTGTCACTGTTAATGTATATCCACTAAAAGCACATGTCTTAGCCCAATTTACTTACTGTGCACATTTTTTGCTTGTATAACACTCTTTCCTAGCCCAATGGGCTCAGACCCAATATACCTTACTTATTGTGCTCATATTTTGCATGTACAACACTCTCTCATGCCGGTATATAAAGGCCCTCTATTGAACAATTATAGAGAGGCAAATTATTCATTTATTTTCTGTTTTTATTTTCTCAACAGTCACAACATAATTCTGCCGTTTATCCTCACACACCAAAAAAAAAAAAAAAAACCAGTCACAACATAATTTGGCCCTTTGCATGTGCGTCATATTAAGGTTGGCGATGATTTGCTTTAACTAAGTGATCTCTCATGTTTTCCTAAAAATAAAAAGTGATCACACTTGTGGGCAGCAATAATAGCGGTGGCTGCCGGGGCATTAGGAAATGCTGTTAATGCTTTTGAGCATGGTGGACAAGTTGGAATGGTGTTTGAGATGTATAGAAACAACGCTGGCTTCTTTCGCCTATTGGAAGAATCAATTGAAGGCACACTTGAAGAAAAAGATTTGGAAAAAAGAGAGAATGGGGAATTGTTTGAGATGAAGGTGGCTTTGAAGTTTGGAAGAAGCTTGTCACAGCTAAAAGAACTTGCACGAAAATCTGCTTATTCCCGAAGAGAGGGAACTTCAATTGATGAATTTGCAAGCAAGCTTTTCTAATTTTAGTTTGGACAACAAGAGTTTTTGTATCATTAGGTAACATTGAAATGGGCTAACTTTGATTCTTTTTAACGATTGTACTCTTTGTATAACAATATAACATACAATACAAACACAAATTTTGTCTCTGTTAAGTTTGCAAAGGATGGTGTTAAATGAGTTAATTTAATTATTTTGTCCAAATACATTAGTACATGAAGTCATTTAAGCTCAATTCTTAAAAAAAAAAAAAACAAAGTTCACTGAATTTTTTTTTTAAATTAATATTAATCAAACAATAAAATATTTCAAATAATGCGTTTCATAAATGTTTTCATTTAATTTTTAGTTTCACATCAACAATATATTAAACAAATTACTAATTATTTTTCGGTGATATTGTAGTTAGTACAAATTTTAGTACATGTAATTCTTAAAAATAACAATAATCTCTAAAATCTAAAATGTAACATCTATTATTGTTACACTCTTTTTGAGCCACATAAACGTAACATTTCGGTCTAATTCGGTCCACTTTGGGTCATTTGGTCTAATTCGGTCCACTTCGGGCCATTTGGTCTAATTCAATCCAATCAAATCTAATTCAGCACATTTGGTCCTTTCTATTCACTTTGGTCTAGTCTTTCCACTTTGGTCCATTCAGTCCACTTTGGTACAGTCTTTTCACTTCGGTTCATTTGGTTTACTTCAATCCATTTGGCCTAATTCGGTCCATTTGGTCCCCTTCAGTTCATTTTAGACTAATTGGGCCTTAAATTGATTTTTTTTTAATTGCCTTTTTTTGTGCTCAATTTCTTTTCCCTACGTGCATGACATAGACTTGGCTACGTGCCCAAGCGGGGCTACCAAGGCCTAAGCAGCGTGTATGCCACGGCTTTGGTTGCATGCCCACACTAGGTTGCCATGGCCTAGGCAGCGTGCACGCGGGTATGCCATGGCCTTGGTTGCGATCCTATGCGAGGCTGCTAGGGCCTAGAAAAACCCACCATTGAAGTTGTAAAAATTTCATCGCTAGATTCAACATATATATTTTTTTATGATTTTCGGAAGTTGGAAAATAGAAAAAATCATAAAAATTTGAAAAATGCTCGAAATGCCGAACCAATTTCTGAAAACCCTCTCTAAAATCATGGAATGAATTTATTTTTTGGGTTGAAAAATATGAAATTTTATTTTATCTAGGTCAAAATCTTTAGTTTAAGGCTAAAAATACAAACAAAATATGCATTATAAATTAGATATTTGGGCCATAAAAAAGCAATAAAAATGATACAATCCTAAACTTAAAATTCAAATTTCAATAATAGAGGCATTATACTTATATTCAGAAAGAAAAAAAGTGCTACAATTCTAAACTCATATTGTAGGGTCAGTTTTTGTAGCCCAAGCCCAAAAGGGATGGATTATGAGCCCAATGAACCCAAGACAATGAATTTGTAGAGAATGGGCGAAAGAGCTGGGCTGGTTGTAAATTAAACAGTGATTAATTATGGTATTTAAGGATGACTTAACATAAAATTATGCTTGAATAATTGGACAAGTGTATGTCCGAAGAGGTGTTTTACTGAATGAAAAGTGATTACAACTCTTGGATCTACAGTGAAATTATTTTCTACTTCTCTTCCTTTTTCTTCCGATCCCCCCTTATCAGAGGCCTCTTCTCCTTATATAGCACCCTCTCCCAGCATCTTCATCGTCCACTTGTTCTTCATCTAAGCATCCACTTGAGTGCATGTCCCATCAGGTATCCTCTTTAACTCTCTGTGAGTGGTGGTAGCTGAGCTTACATTGTTCAGGGGTTTTCTCCACATTAATGCGGCCAGAAAAGCAGCTGCAGTGCATTTAATGTGGTGGTAGCAGCTTTTCCTTGAGATATTTCTCTGTCCTTATCGTCCCCAGGTATGCCCAAAGCTTATCTTTGTCGTTGGGATTGCCAGGAAGATCATTCGGACCTGCCATTTGTTTGCTTGATTAAGACTATTCGTACCCAAGGAATAGAACCTCTTCAGACAAAAGGTGACCTCTTCGGATGATACTCTTCCTCCATTTCTGGGTTGGTTGCCTTTAGATGAACTCTACCCCAACCCGTTATTCCTCTTCGGACGTACAGTAATCCTCAAAACAGGGCCCCCGGCCCAATAGGTGTGTGTGGGCTTTTAGCCCCCCACAGTAGCCCCTCAAAATCTTAATTTTTCCCTCGCATCCGAAGAGAAAAAGTGGGATTTTGACTTATCACGAGGTAAAAAGCTTGGGAATAGACAAATATCTGAACTTGCACGTGTGTAGGCAGAGATATAAGCGCTTCATCATTGCCGCTGTTGTTTTCATATTTCCAAAGCGTTGCATTAATTACTCCAGGCGGCGCCTTGTCCTTTGCATCCAACGGTGGGTTATTGATCTAACGGGCATGGTTCTTCTCCGGGATTTGGGCGAGATAACTTCTGCCCTTTCGTTTGACCTCGTATAAAATCTCAGAAGAAGTTACTTCTTCTTTACTTTGCAAACTCTCAGACCACCTAGCAAGAACAAGAACACGACTCCAACAAGCTCTTTCAGTCACCGATCTCAGTCTTTCTCAAAATCTTTAAGAATCCTTCTACGAGTTCGAAGATCAATCTCCAGTTTAGTTCCTGTAAGTTCTCATCTTTTCGATCCTTCAGTCTTTTCTTTGGCTAGCTTTCTCGACCTTTGAACAGTCACTCCCTGGTTGCTACGCTCAGTGCTTCTATCTTTCCAGTTAAGTGTGATGGGTAAACTCCAGTATTTGGTAGATAGTCCTGCCCAGTTGGAGGAATTTAGGGCCACATATCGCATACCCCCGAATGTGGGTGTGAGGTATTGCCCTCCAGAAAAAATACTAACGGATCGAAAAATGGGCGAAGTCGTAATCCCTGTCATCACTTTCCTAGAAGAGGGGATGACAATCCCTATGGGCCCCATCACCACTAATTACCTTCGAAACCATAGGCTTAGTCCCGAACAGTATGTGCCCAACGTATTTAGGATCTTAGGAGCAGTTGAGGATCTTAACCGTCACCTAGGATTAGGGCTCACCTGGCTGGACGTGGTACACATGTACGAGTGTCACAGCCAACAAAGGGCGGGATATTATCTAAAATCCTGGTCCGACATTGTTAGGCTTGTCTCCTGCCTTCCTAAATCTAACAAAGGGATGAAAGACGACTATGTGATCGTCTCAAGCGCATGGCATGACGGTCATCATTGCCCAACCAAGCCAGGAGAGCCAGGTGGGACATGCTAGACTTAGGTTCACTAACAGTAGGCTTAGGATCTCCGCCTTTTGGCAATTTTTACTTCTCTTCGCACTTCTATTTTCAAGTCTCTGACTGAATTCTGCTCTGATTTTTAACAGATAGAGACCACGTTACTCCTCGGCTTAGGCTCATAAACACTGCCGCACTCAATTACCTGTTGAGATCAGAAATCTTTGTAAGTGAGGACGGGCAACTCCGGTCGGTTCCGCTCATCCTTGGGTATACAGTGAAACTGAAGGATTATCAGCTGATCGGCAACGTGATAACGCAGGGAGATTATCGACTCAAATGCATAGACGTTGCTCGGAAGGGCTTCTTGGCACCGTACGAACTTGAGCCCGTACCACATCCAAACCCTCAGGGTATAGTCCCGCTTGTCCAGCCGATCTAGTAAATTCCTCTTGAACCGGCGATTGTAGGCGAAAGGGTTGGCTTTTCCACCTCCTCGCTAGAGGAGCAGATAGACAAATTTAAGTTCGGGGGAGAAGCTTCAAGAGGGGTCCAAGTGATACCATCTTCAGACTCCGAAGAGGGGATTAATAGACAATCCAGCGTCCATCCTCCTATTCTAATAACTGCTCTTCTGGAAGGCTCTTCGGAAGAGGAGGAGATGTCAGATTTAAAGGCATTAATGAGGAACCAGGGCAAGAAGGCCGAGCCGAAAGGCACTGGGGCTTCCCAACCAGTGGTGAGTCTGCCTCCACCGCCACCTCAGGTTCTTGATCTCGGTTTAAAGCCTTTACCGGACCTGAAGAAGAAGAGGCCCCTCGAACCTGATGAGAGGGAGGTGGTGGTGCCACCAAAGACAACCAAGGAACAGAAAGTGACAAGAGACCACCGGAACAAAAGGGCTTCATCCATTGAGAGCCATGATGAGCCTCCTGTTGCTGAAGTGCGCCGAGGGCCACGCACATGGTCTCCCAAGTTGGAGCTGGACGGCGCTCCTATTTCTTGGGAGACCTCCCTTAGAAACTACGATGGGGGAAAGGCAGGGCTAGTGGCCGAAGCTTTGGAGCAACCCTTGCTCCTCCCCTAAGACATGGAGTCATACAAGCTATAACCAGTATGAACTCTACATGTCCCTGAAGAGGGACCTGGCCATGGTAAGTAAATTAATCCAGCTCTTCGGTTTAGCACGTTAATTTTTGCTTGTTTTTTGCCAACTCTTTTACTTCATTATGCAAATTATCCAGCAAGTCTTCATGGCCGAAGAGTGGAGTAAAAATGCATACACCGAAGCCCAAGCAGAGGCCCACTCTCGGTCTAAGGCAGAGAAAGCCTTGGGCCGCTTTAAAGAGGAGTTTTCTCAAATCTCCGAGCAGCTCAAGGAGGTGACCAACGAGAGGAGCAGCCTCAATGCTGGCCTCCAAAATGCTGAGAGCCAGGCCGAAGCCTAACGCAAGTTGCTAAATGAGGCTCAGACCAGTTTGACAGCTGAGAAAGCGCTTGTGAAGGAACTTCGCGCCGACCTCCAAAAGGCTAAGGACGCTACCAAGCTAGCCTAGAGGGATGCTCAGCTGGCCAAGGAGGCGACCGAGGCTGAAAAGAAAGCAGCATACCAACTGGGAGTGGAAGTGACAGAAAAAGGTTTAACTGAGTAGTTTGCCACGGTCAGCCGAGACTACTGCGACATAACATGGGGAAAGGCTATGGATGTTGCTGGGATGCCTGCTGACTCGACACTCAGGCTTCCTGGGAGCATATATTATGACCCTAACATCCGAGAGCTCCCAGGGTCTGATCCCCCTCCTCCAACACAACTCCCAGAGGCTTCAGAGCAATCCTTGGCCAATCAAGCTCCTTCAACCATCCTTGAGGCCTCCAAGGAGTCTGGTCAGCTAGGTGATAAGAGCAAACCAGTTGAGCCACCCAAAGATAAGGGCAAGGGGTTGGAAAAAGAGAAAACTTTTGCTAAGCCCAAGGACCAAGCCCCAGAAGCTGCTGCTGCTCGGACAAGCCAGGCTGCTGACCCTATGGTTCCTCAAGCAAAAGCCTAGATACTTAGGTTTTTTTATGTAGGGTTTTTTTTTATGTATGTTTTTCTTTATGTAAGGTTTTTTTTTTTTTTTTTTTTTGGTAAGGGATTGTAAACTACTCTCTTTTAATCAATGAAACAGTCTCTCTTTTAATCATACGACTTACTTTCGCTACAAAGAACTGTACCTTAATATCATGGGAATGTAGGTGAACATAATCACCAGATCATGCTAATAATGCGCATAACTAAGATTGGCACTGAAAAGAGCAGTATGTATAAGAACTACTGCTAAATAATAAAAGCTACGAGTGTTATAAAAGCTTCAAAGGTCTTTTCAAACATGCACAAAAGAAAAGGGCCAACATAAGCTAGAGTTAGTTTAAATACATCCGAGAATTTCAAGCGTGGCTCATTGTAAAGTCATATTTCAATAATAATAATTGTATGGGGGGTACTGATTAACCCAAATCACCTGGTCCGAGGACTACAGGTATGATTGGATTTAAGTCTAAACACTTAGAGAACTGCAATGGAGTGTTAACTAACTCAAATCATCTGATCCGAGGACTACAGGCATGATTGGATTTAAGTTTAAACACTTAGAGAACTGCAATGGAGTGTTAACTAACCCAAATCATCTGGTCCGAGGACTACAGGCATGATTGGGTTTAAGTTTAAACACTTAGAAAAATTGTGAATGAGTGTTAACTAACCCAAATCATCTGGTCCGAGGACTACAGGCATGATTAGATTTAAGTTTAAACACTTAGGAAAATTGTGAATGAGTGTTAACTAACCCAAATCATCTGGTCCGAGGACTACAGACATGATTGGATTTAAGTTTAAACACTTAGGAAAATTGTGAATGAGTGTTAACTAACCCAAATCATCTGGTACGAGGACTACAGACATGATTGGATTTAAGTTTAAACACTTAGAGAACTATAATGGAGTTTTAACTAAGCCAAATCATCTGGTCCGAGGACTACAAGCATGATTGGATTTAAATTTAAACACTTAAGGGATGCACTTTATATGACAAGTTGGCATGCTGATTAAACGGAAGATTCGATTAATAATAGTACATTTTGAGGTTATTTACATTCCAAGGGTGTGGAATCACATGACTATCTAGGTTTTCGAGGAAATACGCCCCAATGCCAGCCCCTAAAGTAATACGATATGACCCTTCCCAATTAGCCCCTAACTTTCCCCAAGCTGGGTTCTTTGCAATGCCGACAACTTTCCTCAGCACCAAATCACTAGGTTCTAGAGGTCTTGGCCTTACGTTGGCGTCATAGCCCTGCCTGAGCTTTTGTTGGTAATGTGCCAGCCGAACCATTGCACTTTCTCTTCTTTCCTCAACCAGGTCCAAACTTTTCTCTAGTTGCTCATTGTTGTCGGTCGGACTAAATGAACTAGTTCTCAATGTTGGGAACTCGGTCTCCAAAGGTATTACAGCTTCAGCCCCATAGGTCATTGAAAAAAGGGTCTCTCCAGTGGATCTACGAGGCATAGTTCTGTAGGCCCAAAGTACGTGTGGCAATTCTTCCACCCATTTGCCCTTCGCATCGTCTAGTCTCTTCTTTAGGCCATTTACAATGACCTTGTTAACAGCTTCTGCTTGGCCATTACCCTGGGGATAAGTTGTGGTGGAGTATTTGTTTATGATTCCCAGTTCACTACAATAACTCCTGAATGCTTTGCTATCGAACTGTAGGCCATTGTCCGAGATGAGAGTATGGGGGACCCCAAATCGAGTGATAATATTCTTCCACACGAACTTTTGCACATCTGCGTCCCGAATGTTGGCCAGAGGCTCAGCTTCGACCCATTTGGTGAAATAATTTGTGTCGACCAGAAGATATTTCCTGTTTCCTACAGCCTTAGGGAATGGTCCCACAATATCTAAGCCCCATTGGACGAAAGGCCATGGGCTGGATAACGGATTAAGTGTTCCTCCTGGTTGATGTATGTTTGGGGCAAAGCGCTGACATTGATTGCATTTTTTAACATAATCGAGGGCTTCTCTTTGCATGTTTGGCAACCAATAACCCTGAGTAATGGCCCGGTGAGCCAAGGACCTACCTCCAGTGTGGCTTCTACAGATTCCTTCATGCAGCTCCTCTAGTAGCAACTCAACCACTTCAAGATGCATGCATAACAAGTACGGTCCTGAGTAGGAACGTTTGTATAGCTTCTGATCTTCAGATAACCAGAACCTGGTTGCTTTCCTCCGAACTTTGTCAGCTTCCCCCTTTTCCTCAGGCAAAATGTCCTCCTTTAGGAATTTAACTATAGGGTCCATCCAGCTGAGTCCAGCCCTGACTTGGTGAACTTGAACTACTTCTCCTCTTGCTTCGGTAGGCCCATGCAAGTCCTCGACGAGGATTACTCTTGGCAAGTTTTGTGCCAAAGAGGTGGCGAGAGTGGCCAAAGAGTCAACGTGTGCGTTACCATTTCTAGGAATATGCAGCAGGCTGAAAAATTCGAATTATGACTGCAGACGTTTAACTCGGCTCAAGTATCCCTGCATCCTTTCATCCTTCGCCTCAAACTCCCCCTGTACTTGACCCACAACTAACCTTGAGTCCGAGAACAACTCTACTGCTTTTCCTCCCATCCTTTGAACCATGGACATTCCCATCAATAGGGCTTCGTACTCCACCTCATTATTTGTTACCGAGAAACCCAGCCTTAACGACTTTTCAATAATGATTCTCTCGGGGGATATCAGCACTAGCCCCACTCTAGAACCTTTCTGGTTCACAGCACCATCCACGTATGCCTCCCAACGGGAAGGGCTTTGTTGAGAAATCACGCCAACCGATTTTTCATCCATGTCCGATGTCGGCTTTACCTCTTCTAATTGGGGCTCCGTGAACTCGGCTACCAAATCGGCAAGCACCTAGCCCTTGACCGATGTGCGAGGCATGTATTTGATATCAAAGGCCCCTAAGATCGTACCCCATTTAGCAATCCTTCCAGTGTAGTCCGCACTTCGAAGTATAGCCCTGAGTGGGAGCTGAGTGAGAACAACGACTGTATGAGCTTGGAAATAATGCGGTAGCTTCCATGTACCAAGCACCATTGCTAGAATAGCCTTTTCCAATGGTAAGTAACGGATCTCGGCTTCATGCAGCGACTTTCTTACATAATAAACTGGTTTTTGCACGCCACAATCTGCTCGGATCAGCACCAAGCTCATAGCATGGGGAGCTACAACAATATATGCAAACAAGACTTCATCTGGCTCAGGGCTGGACATGATTGGTGGTCGAGCTAGATAATCTTTTAGTTGTTGGAAAGCCGCAGCACATTCTTCAGTCCACTCGAATCCCTTCCATTTGTTAATCAAAGAAAAGAAAGGTCGACACCTGTCCACTGATCGAGAGATAAATCGATTCAGGGCTGCCGTCATTCCAGTCAGTTTCTGAACCTCCTTGGGATTCCAAGGAGCTTGTAACTCGTTGATGGCCTTTATTTGATCAGGGTTGACCTCAATTCCTCTGTGAGTCACCATATATCCTAGAACCTTGCCTAACCCCACACCGAACGAGCACTTGGAAGCATTTAGGCGCAGCTTATATTTTCTGAGAACCTCAAAGGTACTTTCCAGGTCCTTCATATGCTCGGCCACAACCTTGCTTTTCACTATCATGTCATCTATATAAATCTAGATATTTTTGCCCAGCTATGGTTCAAAAATCCTCGTCATCATCCTTTGGTAGGTAGAACCCGCATTTTTCAAGCTGAACAGTATCACCTTATAGTGGTAGTTACTAATAGGAGTGACAAAAGCAGTCTTCTCCTGGTCATCCAGGGCTAATGGTATCTGGTGATAACCTTGAAAAACGTCCAGGAAACTCATCCGAGGGTGGCCGACAGTGGCATTTACTAGCTGATTGATTTTTGGCATAGGGAATGGATCTTTAGGGCAGACCTTATTCAAATCAGTGAAGTCCATACATACTCGCCATTTCCCACTCTTTTTCTTCACCACCATAGTATTTACCAGCCACTCTGGGTAGAAAACCTCTTTAATGGCTCCAGCTTGTTTGAGCTTTACTACTTCTTCTCTTACTGCCTTAGCGTGTTCCTTGGATGGGCGCCGAGGAGGCTGCTTTTTGGGGGTGATCATGGGGTTTACTTTCAAATGGTGGCATATGAATTCTGGATCCACCGAGGGGCTTTGTAAGCGTTCCAGGCGAATATGTCAAGGTTTCTCTTAAGAAATTGTACTAACTCCTCTTTCTCTTGCAGAGGTAGTTGGGATCCAACCTGAAAAAATTTCTCTGGATTGTCCCCAATGATGACCTTTATCAGATCTTCGCACCTTGCGCCCTTGTCCAGATCTTCGGTGGGCGATAACCGATGCTTTGGTTGCTAAACCGCTTTCGGCTTTGGCCGATGACTCGGCTTCGGGCTTATGCTGAATGGCAGCCACCAAACATTGCCTAGCCACAGATTGATCCCCCCGGATTTCACGAACCTGGCCTTCGAACGGATATTTAACTTTCTGATGCAAGGTAGAAGAAACAGCCCCCAGCGTATGAAGCCAAGGTCTGGCTACAATTGTCGTGTAAGGGGAAAACACGACTAAAACTATGAAATCCACCTCCACCACCTCTGAGCCAGTCTGCACGGGTAATCGTATTTGGCCTTTCGGGGTGACGATTCTTCCTTCAAAACTAACCAGCGGAGAACTATATGGTGTTAAGTCAACAGGTTTAAGGTTCAGCCCCTTGTAGAGATCAGGGTACATTATTTCTACAGCACTACCTTGGTCAACCATTACCCGCTTTACATCATACCCTCAAATTCTGAGGGTGATGACCAACGCATCATCATGAGGTTGGACAGTTCCCACCTTGTCAATGTCTGAGATCCCTAAGATTGGTTGGTCATCCGGTTTGGACCTCTTCGGACACTGGCCGGAGTCCCCTGCAGGTAACCAAGCTACTGACATGACCTTGGATGGCCAGGATCTTGTTCTTCCTGGGGCTGCAAAGATGACATTGATAGTTCCCAATAGAGGTTTTAAAGGGTCATCCCTTCGGGACTCTGGGCTTATCTGACCTCCTCGGCCACTGGTGTGATGCAAGAGATGCCTCAATTTTCCTTCACAGACTAACTGGTCCAAATGATCCCACAAGCTTCTGCAATCTTCAGTTGTGTGTCCGTGATCCTGGTGGTATTGGCAGTAGAGATTGCGATTACACCGCTCAGGGTTTCCTACCATCTTACTCGGCCACTTGAAAAACGGTTCATTCCTAACCTTTTCTAAAACTTGATGGACTGGATCTCTGAACACGGTGTTGACTACCTGGGGATTTGTTGACCTTGATTGCGCAGGAAAATCCCTCCGTGGTTTATTGTTATTGTATCGATCCGACCTGAAATCCCTCCTCTCCTAGGGGATAACCTTTTCCTTACCTTTTTCTTGTTGTTGATCTTCTTCAACTCTTTTATACTTTTCAATACGGTCCATTAGCTGACGCATGCTAGTGACTAGCTTACCAGACAAGGACGTCCTTAAACCGTGGTCAGTAGGAAGGCCGAGCTTGAACGTGTCGAGGGCCATTGCATCAAAGTTGCCCTCCATATCGTTAAACATTTCCCAGTACCTGTCCGGATACGCCTTTAGGGTTTCACCCTCCTGCATGCTCAAGGATAGCAGAGAAGACAAAGGCCTGGCCACTCTTCGGCAGGTGACAAAACGTGAACCAAAAGCTTGAGTGAGCTCTTTGAAGGAACTGATGGAATCTGGCTTCAAGCTGTCAAACCACCTCATTGCAACTGGTCCAAGACTGGAAGGGAAAACCTTGCACATCAGAGCTTCATCTCTGGAGTAGACTGCCATTCTTTGATTAAAATGACTCACATGTTCCACCGGGTCCGTCTTACCATTATAGATGGTGAGCGTAGGCTGGTTAAAACGTTGGGGGAGTCTCACTTCTTCAACCCTGTGTGTGAAGGGCGATCTAGAGATCTGATTCAAGGCCCTGCTCATGGCATCGTTCCCCACACCTCCACGTGGTGGGCTCTGAGGTTGACTCTTATGATGATGCTCTTCTTCATAGGAAAAGGACTCACTGAATGGCGTTCGCAATCTCCGTTGGTATATGAAGTCCTGTTGGTCGTCAGACTCCTCATTAGAATATGAAGGAACTCGTTTCCGCTTTGCATGGCGTAGTTCTCTTTTTAGCTTTTCAACCTCCAGCTGCAAGTCCCGATTCTTCTCTGCATGGGACACATGACTCCTATCACGCGACTAGCTTTAACCAGTGTGTACGGTGTGCGCACTGCCTTCATGATCTTGCCTCCGCTCCAAATTAAGAAAAGGGTCCACGTGCTGGGATGCCCTAGATTTTGCTTGTTGTTGATTTCGTTCAGCCATCATCAACTGTTGTTTTCACCCCTGCACAAGCTCTTCCCACAGACGGCGTCAATTGTAGGGTCAGTTTTTGTAGCCTAAGCCCAAAAGGGATGGATTATGAGCCCAATGAACCCAAGACAATGAATTTGTAGAAAGTGGGCGAAAGAGCTGGGCTGGTTGTAAATTAAACAGTGATTAATTATGGTATTTAAGGATGACTTAACATAAAATCCTGCTTGAATAACTGGACAAGTGTATGTCCGAAGAGGTGTATTAATGAATGAAAGGTGATTACAACTCTTGGAGCTACAGTGAAATTATTTTCTACTTCTCTTCCTTTTTCTTCCGATCCCCCCATTATCAGAGGCCTCTTCTCCTTATATTTCACCCTCTCCCAGCATCTTCATCGTCCACTTGTTCTTCATCTAAGCATCCACTTAAGTGCATGTCCCATCAGGTATCCTCTTTAACTCTCTGTGAGTGGTGGTAGCTGAGATTACACTGTTCATGGGTCTTCTCCACATTAATGCGGCTAGAAAAGCAGCTGCAGTGCATTTAATGTGGTGGTAGCAGCTTTTCCTTGAGATATTTCTCCGTCCTTATCATCCTCAGGTATGTCCAGAGCTTATCTTTGTCGTTGGGATTGCCAGGAAGGTCATTCGGACCTTCTATTTGTTTGCTTGATCAAGACTATTCGTACCCGAGGAATAGAACCTCTTCGGACAAAAGGAGACCTCTTCAGATGATACTCTTCCTCCATTTCTGGGTTGGTTGCCTTCAGATGAACTCTACCCCAACCCGTTATTCCTCTTCGGACGTACAGTAATCCTCAAAACAGGGCCCCCGGCCCAATAGGTGTGTCTGGGCTTTTACCCCTCCACACATATAATCATTAAAATTACTGTAACATGTTACATGTGCTTTATGGAATAAGGTTGTACTTCTTTTAATTTTAACATTCTTGGATATGTTCAAATTAGTTAACCGATTATGAAATTTTTTTTATTAAAAAAAAAAAAGCCCTTTACAACATCTTGTCCATTTATATAAAACAATATTATAATTATGTAATTTAAATCTTTTATTAAATTATTTTTTTCACACACACACACACACATGTGTGTGTGTATTGTTGTTGAATGTAAAATACATTATATGTTCTATTACATAAAACTTATAAAAATAGAAAATAATTTTAAACAACACATGCCCTACAAATTTTACATTATATATATTTTAAAAAATTATATAACATTTTCCGCCAACACATTAAAAACACATATTCACACGAACATGGCACAATATCAATGTAATTATTAAAACCGAGCCCATGACTGGACTAGTTCATCGCCAAAACCCATTTAATTTTAAAAATTCCCCACTTGTCCATACATTTTAGGACTAAACAAAAGGTTGAACCAAACCCACTTGCCCCAAACCCCTAAACAAAAGCCCATAAATAGTTTAAGTTAGAAGCCCACTAACTTAAACCAATGTTTGGCCCAATAATTAAAGTCAATCCCTACGTAAAAGCACATCAACGGTTGATGCCCACTAACTTTTAAGTTTAAACCAAAGCTTAGCCCCAGTCTTAAGGCCAAGCCTTAAACGAATGTCAAATGCCTAGCTTTCCAAATTTTTGAAAAGACCCCTAAAGTTTATTAACATTATATAATTAGCCACATATTATTTAAATTATCAAAATACCCTAATTTATAAATAAATAAATAAAACCTAAAACCCCTTAATTCCACCAAATATCTTTCAAATCACAAAAACACAACATAAAGTTCTAATTATACCAAAATGACTAAAATACTTCCAAGACTAATGAAAACTAACCCCAAATTGGAACTTCTTTCAACTAAATATTGTTGGTAGACGTCTTAGAAACTAATTTATACAGTGAATTATATTATTCATACTTGATAAATGGTAGGCCAAATTCAATTACATCGCGTAACTTCTAGACGATGTTACACTATCAAATTTCTTTATATTGGCTAATAACTTTGTTGAATTACTAGTTAAAAAAAATAAATAAATAAATAAAAAGGAAGAAGAAGAAGAAGAAGAAGAAGAAGAAGATAGCAATTTTACTCTAACTTCATCTAAGTGTATATATGTGTAAAGTTTCTTTTTAGATACTTAAACTCTGGTCCTTCACACCCCCCCCCCCCCCAACTGTACAAGAATTTTATTCTTGTAGAGTGACCATCACACTAAAAATGAGCACGCGGTGGCTTGTTGACTTACTATTAGCTTAGGTATTTTTGTTTCTACATCCATTATGGTCATCAAATATCAAGGTAATTAGTGATTAGAAAAAAATCATTCCATCTATAAATAATTAATAATTTACTTGTTTTAAATAAGTTAAACCCATGCACTTACAAATTGGAAAGTAAATGACATTTGAGTGACATAACATCTGACGTGCATAATAACAACATGAAAAGTATGTGAAATAAAAGTGGAATGACAAGAAAGAAAATCTAATATATGGAACAATGTGGGTATAACTTAAATTATACAAAGCAAAATACCTATTTGCAACTCTGCCACACCCAATGCTGAACGTCCATAATTTGTTGGTTTAGTTCAAAAAATTAAACCATATCAAGCATTTGGAAACACTAAATGGAGCCATGATGGTTGTTCTGTGTAAAAAAATAAGAAATAATTAAAAAAAAATTATATTCTAATAAAATGTAGAGTAAAATAAATAATCAAATGTGAAATATTTTGAAAAATGTATATGTAAAATAGAAAAATTTGAATTTTATGCTAAAATAGAAAGAAATTTTTGCATGAACTGATATGAATGCACTAGTGTTGAAAATGGGATGCACATCTATAAATTGTCCCACTGATTAATGGCGTTACCATTTGAATGATCAAAGCTCAAGCGTCAAGCATATTTGAAGTCTATAAATTTTGTAGTAACTGAAAGTACTAGGCCTATACATATAGACCTTTCAAAAACAATACGGGGACGGATTTAATTTATATATAAAGAAAGAAATCGACTTAAAAATTAATGATTTAAAAATAATATTATTTATTAATACTTAATAATTAAGTACATATCACATATAAATATATTTTTTTCAACTTTTTGGTCAATTGAACGGATTAGTTACCAGTTATATTCTCAAAATAACTCATATTTGGTCTCAAGGAGTATGTATAGTAGTTATAATCATGGTTTTAAACAGCAGACCGGACCGGCCGGTTCAACCGGAAACTGGACACCAACCTAGTCCGATTATTCATAAAAATCGGAAATGAAAGAAAAGTCGGAAATAACTGGTAACCGTAGGTTCAACCGGAAAAACCGAGAACCGAAAAGGTTGAACCGGTTTTGCAACGGTTCTGCAAAATGGGTGAAACAGATCTGAAACCAAACATTTTGCAGCAAAGATCTATTTCTTTTTTTCCTTAGATCTGTGTCTACCCGTGATGACTGAAGGCTTTGGTGAACATGGCATCAAAGCTAGCCTCTTGAGCAGTCAAAATTCCTAACCTTGCCTGAAAACACACATCTTCACAAAGAGAGAGGCAAAGAAGAGATGGTTGAAAATCTTCACAGATACACACACATCTTCACAGATAGAGAAAAGAGATGGTTGAAAATCTTTGTTTGGATGTGATAGAGGAGGACCACAATACACATGAAATTAAATTGATCCATTTTTCTTATGAGAGCTTCTTAGTTTGTAAGAGAGAGACTGGTTTGCACAGTTTGTAAAACTGTGTTGTGCCGTGCTCTGCCTCTGGTACTTGTTCAGTGTGCACACTGCACACAACAGCCAATAACTCAATGAGAGCCACACATTTTATTTTATTGTTTTTTGAGAATCAATGACAGCCACAACTTTATATGGGCAGCGTGAGCAACTCAGGGGTTTCCCCCCATCCATTTTACAATTCATTAAGATAATTATGATATAAAGAAAATAGTGGTTTTAATAATTAATTAAATGAACAATCTTAAAATTTATTTAATTTTTCTTTAAAATGAATGCATAATATATAGACCATTTTAAGGAAAAAAAAAAAAAAAACCTCTAAAAGAAGGGTGTCACTAAATGTTATATTTTGAAAATAATTTTTGGTTATTGTTTATTTTCTAGTAAGATGTAAAAACTAAAGACTCACATAATTTTTAAAAAAAATGTTATATATATTTTTTAACATAATATTATATGTAATAATCTTATTATGTATTTTATTAACTATTTTTATAATTTTAAAATTATTAATTAAATATTTATGACATCATCGGTTTAACCACCGGTCAGACCCGGTTGGACCACAAAACCGGTAACCACTTCATTTTTCAGTTATTTAACCATACCGTTTTTTAAAACCATGGTTATAATGGCATTTTGTTATGACTCGTAGATATATAAGATATTGACCTCGCAGCCTTTGTCAAATTGCAAGATGCAATCGTTGTCAAATTACACGATCCAATAAATGTAAGAAACCAGGTTTGACGAAATAACATTTTTTTTTCCTATTTTAGTAAGGGATGGGCATGTGATGTGAGAGTCGGGGTGGCAATTCGTGTTTGCGTATCGGGTTCATGTCGTGTCGACTCATGAGTATCCGACTAGATGGATCAACACTAACCTAACATGTTTATTAAACGGAACAAAATTCATCAATCCTAACATAACCTATTTATTAAACGGGCCAATCGTGTTGACCTGTTTATCATATTTTATTAAAATGAAAAAAAATTGTATTAACCAAATTTAATTATGAAAAACCAAAAAAAAAAAATATTTATTTTAAATATAAAATTCGGAGATATTATAAAATTATTTTAAATATAAAATTATTCAAAGCATATCTTAATATCACAAATAGTCAATTATAATATGTCAAAAAAAAAAAAAAATCACAACAACTAAGAAGTTTATGTACTTAGGATTTGAAGGATTTATTGGTAAATTATCATTTAATTAAAGGGGTTAGACAGGTCAAACGGATTCTATGAATTAAACATTAACCCAACCCATTTATTAAACGAATTAGTCATGACAACCCGAGTTAGTCGTTAAGCCTCAATTATAACTTACTAATTTCGTATCGTGTTGTGTTAGATTCGTGGATTGTATCCAATTTTGCCACACCTATTTGAGAGTGAGACCAAGCCAAGCGAAGAGAGCAAACTTTGAATTGAAAATGATGAAGAGAGAATGGGTCAGCCAATAGGCTTAGTCAAGTCAGTTACAAGAAGTCAATAATTACCACGTCTGACCCCTTCTTATCAATCATGCTATAAATAAGACTCCACAAGCCTCTCTATTCCTTCATTCTCAACCTCTCATCACAAAGAAGATAACCAAAGAGACAACCTCAATCAAATGGCTTCCCTACAAGCTTCACCTCTCATACTCTCTTCTTCAAAGAAAATCAGAGCTGCTATTCCTGTCCCAAAACTTCCGAGAGTCCCTTTGTCAGTTCCAAAAATACCAAAAAGATCTGTGGTTGAGGAATTGAACATAAGGGCTGGGTTTACAAAAACAGTCCCAATTGATGTTGAATCATACAACTCCACTAGTATTGCAAATACCCAACTCTATGCTCTTTTAGAAGCTGTAGCTGATAGGGTAGAGATGCACAATAACATTGGAAAGCAACGTGACAATTGGAACACCCTTCTTTTGAACTCTATCAACATGATAACTCTTACTGCTGCAACCTTAACTGGTGTTGGTGCAATTGGAGGCGCTGGAATGCCTCTACTGGCTTTGAAATTATCGTCCGCGCTATTGTACTCTGCAGCCACAGGATTGTTGCTTATAATGAACAAAATTCAGCCCTCACAACTCGCTGAGGAACAACGTAATGCTACCAGATTGTTCAAGCAACTCCAAAGCCAAATCCAAACTATTCTCACTCTTGGCAATCCAACTCAGGAGGATGTGAAAATTGTGATGGAAAAGGTCTTGGCTCTTGATAAAGCCTTCCCACTTCCCTTGCTAGGAGCAATGCTCGAAAAGTTTCCTTCAAAGTTTGAACCTGCTGTTTGGTGGCCATCAAAACAATCACAGAACAAAACCAAAGCACAAGAAGGTAAATTTCATAAGATGGCGAAGAATGGTTGGAGTGAGGAGCTGGAAGTTGAAATGAGAGATATTATTGAAGTGGTGAAGAGAAAAGACATTAAAGACTATGCAAGGCTAGGCAACTTGATGTTGAAGATCAACAAGATTTTGGCTATCTCAGGCCCATTACTCACTGGCATTGCTGCCATCGGTTCCACTTTTGTGGGTAATGGATCATGGGCAGCGATAATAGCGGTGGCTGCTGGGGCATTAGGAAGTGCTGTTAATGCTTTTGAGCATGGTGGACAAGTTGGAATGGTGTTTGAGATGTATAGAAACAACGCTGGCTTCTTTCGCCTATTGGAAGAATCAATTGAAGGCACACTTGAAGAAAAAGATTTGGAAAAAAGAGAGAATGGGGAGTTGTTTGAGATGAAGTTGGCTTTGAAGTTCGGAAGAAGCTTGTCACAGCTAAAAGAACTTGCACGAAAATCTGCTTATTCCCGAAGAGAGGGAACTTCAATTGATGAATTTGCAAGCAAGCTTTTCTAATTTTAGTTCTGCAAATAGTTTTTCTTTGACTGTTTGATTCTTCTGACAAACAAAATTTTTGTATAACCATGTAATATTGAAAAGGGTTAACTTTGATTCTTTCTAACAATTGTACTCTTTGTATAACTATATGTTACAATACAATAAGGTTGAGTCACAAATTTTTCGCTACATCTAGCTAGTCTTCTAAAATAACATTTCCTAGTTTCTGGATTTCAACAACCCGTAATAATGAAGTTGTTGAACAGCAAGTTGCAAATATATAATAGTATTAATTATTTAATATCTTATGCGCTTGATGAAAGTGAGATTTCTTGAATGTATAGTTGACCAGAAAATTATGGACCAATTGTTGAATAGTCAAGCAGACTATTCAAGAAATATGAGCAGAATTTGATGGCTTGAAAAGTTAAACTTGTTACATACATACTGTTTTACAGTTTTATAAATACCCAAAAAAACAATTAAAACTAAAATTTTATAAAACTAATAAACATTATATCTAAAATTTTGACTTTTCAAACCCAAGAATTCACAACATAATTGAAGAGAATAGAAGCCATATATATAATTAGAATCAAGCAAAGATCAAGATTAAAGTGCATTTTTATCATCATATATGTTGTTTTTATTATCTTTCTATAGGATTTTTATTTTATTTTAATTTTAATTTTAACTTTAGTATGCAAAAATTCAAAAGTTGAACATCAAAATATATCATTTGAGCCAAAGATAAAAGAAGCCCGTGTCAATCATGTTTGAAAAAAAAAAAGTAGTATCTGTTGCATACATTGACTTAAAGTCACATTTTCAATTATAATTTGTTGTGTGTTTACACGCTACACATATGCAACAAGATTTTTTCTTAAAAAAAAGACCTAAAATTCAATGGTTCATTGGTGACAAGCTCTTACACTATTTCAATATGTTCTCTTCGCATAACCAAAGCATCCCTCGATCCGCCTCCTTCATCATCTTCCTTGTCATCAACCTTAAAAAGTAAAAAAAAAAAAAAAAAAAAAAAAAAAAAAAAAAAAAAACCTGAGGCAAACTTATACACACAAAAGCTTCATTTAAGAACATGAAAACCATCACATATAAGACCAACCACCATCATAACTCCCTCACAATGAACTTAGAAAATCCTAAAAATTCAAAAGAAACCCCACACACACAAAAATGGTTCTATCAAGCCAACCATGACAACAACAACAATAACATAGAGCAGTAGAGGTGGTATGCAAAGAAGGAGAAAGATATAATAAAAAAGAGCAAATATAGAGAAGAACATCAAAGTGGAAGTGCGCAATAAGAACAAGCAACACAGAGACTACTTCCATCTTTTTTGATCAAGCATGTAACACTGATGAATTCTTTTTCCTTCCCTGCAACTCTGCAAGTATTGCCATATTGGAATACGCTAGTGCACAATGCATCAACACACAGATTCACACAAACATTGCACAATATCAACATCATTTTCAATATTAAAACAAAGCCCATAAGTTCATTTTCCATATTAAAACAAAGCCCATAAGTGGCCTATAACCCATTTCAGTTTAAAAATTCCCTCTTAGCCCATACATATTAAACCCAAACAAAGCTTTGAACCAAACCCACTTGCCCCAAACACCTAAACAAAAGCCCATTGATAGTTTAAGTTATAAGCCCACTAACTGAAACCAATGTTTGGCCTAAGCCTTAAAGCCACCCCCTAAACAAAACCACATCTAAGTTAGAATCCTAAGATCATTCACATCAGATTATCGTTTAGATTTTTAGCATAAAACCTACTTTTTCTATTTTACATACTCACTTTTCAAAAAACTCATTTTCTTAATAAATAAAAAAATCAAAACACTTCACATCAGATTATTTGTAAAGTTTAATTTATTCAACTATGTGTTGGCTTTATTTCTTGCCAAATTTGCTTGTAATTCAACATTTAGAAACCCTATATTTAGGTGGGAATAATGTAAGAAATGTGTGTGAGAGAGTGTGAAGATATGATCAAGAGTGTGCAACAAGAAGGTGACTCGCGACTGGACTCACGACTGACTTGCGAGTGGTAACTTGCCGAAATGAAGCACATGTGTGAAGCATGTAGGAAGATGAAGAATCAGGCTTGCTGGGTCATTACAGGACAAAAAGTACAATCTGGCCTATTCTGGTAACTGGCGACTGGAACTAGTGACTCATCACAATCGCGAGTAACTCACTAGTGCACCCTATTTTGCTGAAAAGTGATTTTTCACATTCCATCTCATACCCTACTATGAATACCCTTATACGCACGAAATGTAGAGAGCTTTTAAAGAGAATTTTGAGAGAGAAACCTTATAGAAAAAACAAAATTGATTCATCCACAATCTTATACACTTGATTCTCCAAATTCTTCTACTCTCACCCTCTCCATTGTCATACCCATGAGGGGATCATAAACCAAATCCTTACCTCACCAAATTCAGAGTAGTGAGAAGGTTCTTGGTGTTTGGGAAGCAGTTCAAGAGAGAACCAATTCATATTGGTTGATGCAATGGGCTAATTGTGGGATTCGGAAAGCTAGAGAATACACGGTTAGGCGTAACTTTGTTGGAGCAAGAAGGTTGGAGGGCTTAGGTGCATTGGATAGATTAGGCTTAGAGGGTCTATTGCTATTCATGTATCCCAACTGATTTTCTAGTGGATCATTTACTGCTTAGAGGGCGGCGGAGATGTTTTTCACCGAGTTCTTCGGTTTTCTCTTCGATAACACGAGTCGGTGTTATCTTGTATTTGCATCTCTCTTTCCCTTACTCTTAGCTTTTAATTTCTGCTAGTTGTAATTAATTATTGGCTTAGAGTAGTTTGCTAATTTGGGTATTACTTATATTTCATATTCCGCATATATATTGTTTGAATATAAGTTTGTATTGGAAAATTTATTTTTAGGGGTCTAAACATTCACAAGTGTTTTATACACTAAGTGAGTTTTCATTACCTATTTTACACTACATTTTATTAAAATATTAATTTTTCTTGATCTTTTTAATTGTTTCTCTTTCTTCATACACAACTACCACCCACTCTCTTCTTTCATCCTTGATATACATAAAGAAAGAATAAAAACTAAATGCAAAATTAATAGTGCCGGAATGCCGATGTAAATTTACGTGTTCATTGTAGCAACCTTATATTTTTACACAATTTTTCATGACCTGATATTGATGAATTTTTGGTTTTGTTGGCTAAAATGTGATATTTTTCCTGTTATACAAGCACTTGCAATGATATGAGTGCTCAAAAGCTAATCCCAATACAAATTCCCATCAACCTCCAACTTTCCAAAATTATGCAAAGACCCCCAAAGTTTATTAAAATTATGTAACTAGCCAAATATATATATATATATATATATATATATATATATATATATATATTATCAAAGTTCCCTAAGCTTCAAAAAAATTACCTACAGGCTAAAACCCCTTAATTCCACCGAAATTAATGAAAGCCCTCAGACCATATAGAACTTACTAAAATAAGCATTAATTCCATTTTAAACACCCCCCCCCCCCCCCCCCAAAAAAAAAAAAAAAAATCCCTACACATGACAAAAATTATGAAAATGCCCTTGAAACCTTCAAATCACAAAAGCATAAGATAAGCCTCAGATTATAACAAAATGGCTAAAAATACCTTTGAGGAAAAAGAAATTCCAAACTAAACCCAAATTACACCAAGATGTCTAAAATATCCTTGGGATGACAAAAATGGCAAAATTAATTCCAAAATTTACCCAAAATTTTAAATACCCCTACAACCTAGTCACCTTAACAATAAAATAAATAATTTTTTAAATAATTTTTTTTTGTTCTATGATTAAGAATTGAAATATTAATTTGTAAAACTTATATAATAAATTTTGTAAATAGGTGTAATATCACTCCTAAAACTTTACATGAAAAAGCATATAACTTAATGTTGACAATGCAGACTATTTGGTGAAGTAGTTTTCAAACTACAGTACTTTAAAGTACAATTTGTTTTTATTTATAAAAAAAAATGTTTCAAAAAGTTTATAAACAAGTTTTACGGAACGGGACGATAGCATTATGTATACATGTGTGTGTGTCCCATTTGCAATATAACGTCATATAAAGTTTTTAAATTTCTTTTCAGCTTCTCAAGAAACAACCTCAATCTTTTCAAAATATTTTTTTAGAAGAAATCTTTTCAAACTAGGTTTTTTGTCATCGCATCAAATATGTACATTAGAAGCAAATCTTTTGAAGAATGAATTTTATTCAAATCAATTGAAATGTATTTTCATTGAAAGTATATTGAGCATACCCATAGGAACTTCTTTCAACTAAACATTGTTGGTAGACATGTCTTGAAACCTAATTTACACAATGATTTTTATTAGTCATAATTGATAAACGATAGGCTATGTTCAATTACATCGAAAATCTGATGATTTTACACTACCAAATTTCTATATATTGGCTAATAACTTTTTTTTTTTTGGTTGAGAAAATATTGGCTAATAACTTTGTTAAACTTACTGCTAGTTTAGGGATTTTCTTTCTATATCCATCATGGTCATCAAATACCAAGATAATTAGTGATTATAAAAAATCATTCCATCAATAAATTATTAATAATTTACTTGTTTTAAATAAGTTAAACCCATGCACTTATAAATTGAAAAGTAAATGGCATTTGAATGATATATAATAGCATGTGAAATAACAGTGGAATTGACAAAAGATTAGTCTAATATAAAGTTATGGAAATATGTGGTTGTATCTTAAATCATACAAAGCAAAATATGTATTTGCAACTCTACCTCCTCACCCCATGCTGAAGAACCACTATTTGTTGCTTTCATTCATCAAATTAAACCATATCAAGCATTTGGAAACACTAAATGGAGCCATAGAGCCATGATGGTTATTGTGCGTGAATAAAGAGAAACATTTTTAAAAATTAAGAAATGTTTATATTTTAATAAAATATAGTGTAAAATAGATAATCGTGTTTTGAAAAATGAGATGCAAAATAGAAAAAGTAAGATCTTATGCTAAAATATACATAAATTTTTACACGAGTTGATATGAATGATCTAGCATTGGAGATGAGATGCACATCTATAAATTTAGGGACGGAGCCACCATTGGACTAGGGCCCCTCAATTTTTTTTGAAAAAAAAAATATATATATATATATATATATATATATATTTATATATACATGTGCACTAATTTTAGCAATTTTTTTCTATAAATTACATTTTATTTCCCTTAAAAAATATTATTGATTCTTTTAAGAGCAATGCTATACTCACAAACTTTTTTACAACATATATATAAACTATTTTAGTAGCAAATTCTGATTAGTTCGCATATGGGTCCACCACTCACATCAGTAATTTATAAAAAAAGTTTGAAGTTCTAGCATTTTTCTTATTTTAGTGACCATAAAAAATATCTAAAATCTTAAACAAAATATACAAGCCCAAAAAATATAGCTTAACAACAAAAATTACCAATAGTAAAGCTAAAATGAAAAAAAATTTAAAAAAGGATCAATTAACCAATTTTATTTAAAATAAACAACCCTACACATTAAAAAATTATAAAAAAAAATAATTTTGTTCTTACCTAAAAAAAAAAAAAAAATCTTAACAGCTAAATAATAACAGAGTTAGAGGTTGAAACTGCATACACAACCAACAGTAAAGCCATGCCCCCTATCTCAAAGTTCGGGCTCCATCCATAAATTGTCCCATTGATTAATCAATGGTACATTATCATTTGAATGATCAAAGTAAAATTGTCAAGCATATTTGAAGTCAATAAATTTTGTAGTAACTAAAAGTACTCATTTGTAAAGCCTATACGTATAGATATTTAAGAAACAGTGAACATATTTAATTTATTTATAATTATAAAACTTGACTTAAAAATTAAATATTTAAAAAAGATTATTTTTATTTATCAATACTTATAAATTAAGTATTTATCACAAATATATATATATATATATATATATATATATATATTTCAACTTTTCCATAAATAGAATAGAGTAATGACCAGTTATATTTTGAAAATAAACTCTTAACCGTGAAATACACGTACTCTATTTCAATGAAACGAAAAGGAAGCTCATATTTGGTCTCAAGAATTATAGTAGTTCTAGTGGCATTTTTGTTCTGATCTGTAGGTACTAGGTATATAAGATATTGACCTCGCAACCTTTGTAAAATTGCATGATTCAATAAAAGTAAGAAACCACCTTTGAAGAGGGAATGGGTCAATCCAATATTAGGCTAAGTCAAGCCAGTTACCAGTCAATATTTTCCACATCTGACGCCTTCTTCTCAGTTATGTTTCGTTGGTATAAATAAGACTCCGCAAACCTATCTGCCTCAATTCTCAACCTCTCATCCTCAAAAGACAGAAAATAACCACATACAACCTCAATCAAGTGGCTTCCCTAAAAGCTTTTCACCTCTCACACTCTCTTCTTCTTCAAAGAAAATCAGTGCTGCCATTCATCTCCCAAAACTTCCAAGAGTCCCTTTGTCAGTTCCAAAAATTCCAACAAGAACTGTGGTTGAGGAATTGAACATAAGGGCTGGGTTTACAAAAACAGTCCCAATTGATGTTGAAACATACAGCTCCACTAGTATTGCAAATACCCAACTCTATGCTCTTTTAGAAGCTATAGCTGATAGGGTAGAGATGCACAATAACATTGGAAAGCAACGTGACAATTGGAACACCCTTCTTTTGAACTCTATCAACATGATAACTCTTACTACTGCAACGTTAACTGGTGTTGGAGCAATTGGAGGCGCTGGAATGCCTCTATTGGCTTTGAAATTATCGTCCGCGCTATTGTACCCTGCAGCCACAGGATTGTTGCTTATAATGAACAAAATTCAGCCCACACAACTTGCTGAGGAACAACGTAATGCTACAAGATTGTTCAAGCAACTCCAAAGCCAAGTCCAAACTATCCTCACTCTTGGGTCTCCAGCTCAAGAGGATGTGAAAATTGTAATGGAAAAGGTCTTGGCTCTTGATAAAGCCTTCCCACTTCCCTTGCTTGGAGCAATGCTAGAAAAGTTTCCTTCAGAGTTTGAACCAGCTGTTTGGTGGCCTTCAACACAATCCCAGAACAAAATCAAAGCACAAGAAGGTAAATTTCATAAGATGGAAAAGAATGGTTGGAGTGAGGAGTTGGAAGTTGAAATGAGAGATATAATTGAAGTGGTGAAGAGAAAAGACATTAAAGACTATGTAAGGCTCGGCAACTTGGTGTTGAAGATCAACAAGATTTTGGCTATCTCAGGCCCATTACTCACTGGCATTGCCGCCATAGGTTCCACTTTTGTGGGTAATGGATCATGGGCAGCGATAACTGGTGCATTAGGAGGTGTCGTTAATACTTTTGAGCATGGTGGGCAAGTTGGAATGGTGTTTGAGATGTATAGAAACAACGCTGGCTTCTTTCGCCTATTGGAAGAATCAATTGAAGGCACTCTTGAAGAAAAAGATTTGGAAAAAAGAGAGAATGGGGAGTTGTTTGAGATGAAGGTGGCTTTGAAGTTTGGAAGAAGCTTGTCACAGCTAAAAGAACTTGCACGAAAATCTGCTTATTCTCAAAGAGAGGGAACTTAAATTGATGAATTTGCAAGCAAACTTTTCTAATTTTAGTTCTGCACAGACATATTCTTTGATTCTTTTGACAAACAAAATTTTTGTATATCCACGTAACATTGAAAAGGGTTTGCTTAGATTCTTTGTACACTCAATGAAATACTGAAAATGTTTTCAGCCTATCTGATACGGCTGAAGGCCTTCCATTTATAAAGGGATTGTACAGATGCAGGAATTTGAAATATAACAAAGTTTCAAATGAGAATGAATTTATCCTATCTTGAGTTTGAAAATACAAATAACTCTATCCTATCTTATCATAATCTAGGTTTGTTACAATTTGTATGTCGTATATCATAACTAGAATACAGCTTGTGATTAGCTCTGATCCTTAACACGCCCCCGCAAGCTCAATTGTACTGGAAGAATATTGAGGTTGGTTTGACAAAGAGCAAATCTAGATGAAGACAGGCGCTTGGTAAAGATGTCAGCTAGTTGATCTTTACTAGACAGAAAATGAATGACGAGTGAGCCATTAGCAACCATATCCCTGACAAAATGAAAATCAATCTCAAAATACTTTGGAAGACAGGATTGGAAGATAAATAAGTTGCGCCAATGTTATCACACCATAGAACTAGAGACCTAGGTACAGGGGTACCAAGCTCATATAAAAGGGCACGCAACCATTTAACTTCAGCAGCTGCATTCACAAGAGTCTTGTACTCAGCCTCAGTGCTGGACCTATAGCAACGGTCATTTGCCTTTTTACGGTCCTAGGAAATAAGATTATCACCAAGAAAAACAAAAAAAAGGCTTGGAGGGTATTGAACTTAGAGCCCCAACAGTATTTTTATATAAAGTGACATCATCAAGAGGATCCCCTTCAAATGTAGATAAACTTGTGGCTTGAGCCATAGGAGAACAAATAGGCTTAGCCTCCAACATCTTGGTTTTCTTTAAGAGATCAATAACGTATCTTTTCTAAGATAGGATAAACCCTTCAGAATGTGAGAGCTTTTTTTAACTTGCACACATGATTGGGGAATTGAGAATGTGAAAAACCCGGAGGTTGAGACATATAAATATCTTCAAATAAATGGCCATGTAAGAATGCATTCTAAACATCAAATTGACGAATAACCCAGCCTCTCCACATTAGGTATTTGATGAAATCCCTTAGCCACAAGACGGGCTTTGTAGTGTTCAATGGAGCCATCTATGTGTCGCTTAATTCGAGATACCCATTTATAACCGATGAGATTCTAAGCAACATGAGGAGGAACAAGAACCCAAGTTTAGTTTTTGAGTAAGACATCAAACTCAAGATTCATAGCAGCACGCCAATTTGGGTCTTTCATAGCCGAAGTGTAACATGTTGGTTCAGGGCAAGAGACAACATCAGCAAATTTGGCAAGCAGTGCACTTGGAAGAGGATATCGAACAGTGCCATTGGTAAATTTCTTGGGCTTCATTATATGGTTCTTGGATCGAGTAACCATGGGATGAGAAGGTGGTTGGTCGATGGCTGGAGAAGGATTAGGTGTGACTGGGATGATGTGGGTAGAAGCTGGGAAACTTTGTGTGGCTTGAACGCTTTCTGTTTGATCAAGTGTAATAGGGGAGGTATAGGCCAGACTTGGTGGTCCGAGCGGGGCAGCTTCTTGGGCCGAAGTAGTAAGTGAATTTGAAGCTGAAGAAGGAAGCCCAACAGATAATGGAACTGCTGACCGAGTCTCGAATTATGTGGTGAAACAGATTGAGTAAAGGGAAATTGTGTTTCATTGAAAAGGACATCACGAGAGATATAAACACAATTTGAGGGAAAATGCAGACATTTATAGCCTTTGTGAAGCAAACTATAACCAAGAAAAACACGCTAAGTTGAGTGTGGCTGGAGTTTATTAGAATTCTAAGGCCTTAAATTATGCCAACATTCACATCCAAAAACATGCAAGAAATTATAATCAGGAATTTGGTTAAAATTTTTTTCAAAAGGAGATAAATTTTTGAGAGCGGAAGATGGAAGTCGATTAATAAGATAGCAAGCAGTTTGAAAAGCATCGTCTCAAAATTGAAGAGGAAATTTTGCATGATACAGTAAAGCTAGACCTGATTCCACAATATGACAATGTTTACGTTCTACAACTCCATTTTGTTGGTGTGTGTGAGGACAAGAAACACGATGGGTAATGCCACAATTTTGCAAAAATTTGTTCAAAGAACGATATTCACCACCCCAACCAGATTGAACCATTTTAATTTTTTGATTTAAGTACCACTCAACATATTTTTGCCATTTAATAAAAATAGGGAGCACATCACTTTTATTCATCATAGGATAAAGCCAAGTATAACGACTGTTTGCATCAAAGAAAGAGACATAATATTTAGAGCCAGATTTAGAACAAATAGGAGAGGCCCCCATACATCAATATAAATTAATTCCAAAGGAAAATTAATTTGAGTACAGGATAACGAAAATGGAAGATGTTTACTCTTAGAACTGAAACAAGCAGAACAAGGGTGAACAAATTTATTTGAACTAAAAGGCATGCTAAGTCTGGATAGAACATGACGAACACAAAAAGCAGGATGTCCCAAGCGTGACTGCCACTAATCTGGAGAAGTACGTTCACCAACAAAAGCAGATGATGACAAATGGATTATATTGAAAGCAGAAGGAAATAGGTACAACCCATCTCTACTCAGCCCGCACAGTAGAACTTTCTTCGTTGTTCGATCCTTCACAATGAAATAAGTAGGGTGAAATTCAATGGATGTATTTGTATAAGTGGTAAATTTATGAACAAGGATCAAATTTTTGGTAATATGAGAACATGTAAAACATCACGTAAAATAAAAGAGGAATTAGGAGTAGATAATTTAGTAGAACCAATGTGTTTAACACTTAAACCAGGACCATTGCCAATTTGAATTTGATTAGAATCTTGATACTCATTTGCCCTTACATTCAAGTTATTAAGATTAGCTGTGAGGTGGTATGTGGCGCCAGATTCCAAGTACCTATTAAGATCAGAGGCAGACCGAGGAGTTGTGAACAGAGTATGCATATTTTAGGACTTAGTGGAGTAGGAATTATCATGCCAATGATAGCAGTTGAGGGCTAAATGACCTGTCTTGTTGCACACCTAGCAGATTGGACGATTTGTAGAGGAAGAATTTGAATTTCCATGTCCACACTGCTGGCCTCAGTTATTTTTCCGAGCAAGGGAGGATGAGCCACTGCTAGATGGAGAGAGAGTTGTGCCAACCACCACGACCCCCATGCGAATTTCCCCGACCTGTAAAATTTGCTCTAGCAAATGCAAGATCCACTATTGGCTGCTACTATTCAAGACAAATTTCATGAACTAATAAATGCCATACAAGTCTTCAATTGATAGAGGATCAACCCTTGTAGTCACTGATGTGACAAATGAATCATAGTCTAATCCAAGACTAGCTAGTAGAAAAGAGACGACTTCAAAATCATTTAGGGGCTGATCAATGACAGCAAGTGTGTCAACCAGTGTAGTGAACTAGTGAAAATAATCAGCAATAGAAGAATTGCCTTTCTTTAAAGTGGTGAGTTGATAGTGGATATGCATTGTTCTAGCCCTGCATTGGGAGGTGAACATGCATTCTAATGCTTGCCAAACTTCACGAGAGGTGGTACATTAATTGACCACATGAGCCAGAATCTTCTCAGAGAGAGAAGAAATAATAGCACTGAGTATCATTTCATCTTGCAAATGCCAGTGCTGGAATTCTAAGTTTTAGAGAGCTTGAGTTTCAGCATCAGTTTCAACAGTGATGACCCGAGGTGAAGAAGGTGTGGTCTATCAAGGTAGCCATAGAGATGTTGCCCCTTTAGGTAAAGGACAATCTGTGCTTTCCACGAAGGTAGTTGTCATGGGTGAATTTGATGGTGATCAGATGATGAATAGTGGTAAATGTGGTGGGAGAAGGAGAAGCAGCGGTGTTGATAGTGAAGGCTAAGGAAGACGAAGAAGAAATTGAAAAAAAAGACGTAAGTCACAATAGCTCTGATACCATGTAAACTCAATGAAATATTGAAAATGTTTTTAGCCTATCTGTTACGGCTGAAGGCCTTCCATTTATAAAGGGATTGTACAGATGCAGGAATTTGAAATATATCAGACTTTCAAATACAAATGACTCTATCCTATCTTGAGTTTGAAAATACAAATCTATCCTATCTTGTCATAATCTGGAGTTGTTACAATTTGTATTTCGAATATCATAACTAGAATACAGCTGGTTATTTGCTCTGATCCTTAACATTCTTTGATTCTTTCTAACAATTATACTCTCTTGTATAACTATATAACTCTATAGTACTAATACGTAAATGATTCAATGCATCTTAGATTAAAGAGTACTATCATTTTCATAAAACTTGTGCATGTACAAATGATTTTATATCTTGAAAATTCTAATCGTGCTTCTCATCTGACATGGATGTAGATTAAAGCTCAAGAAAACATGATATGTGGTCCATATCTGCATGAGGTAGTCTTCTTTAAATAAAATCATTTTTACTTAGCAATATATATATTGATACACATCTAGAGCTGTAAGGGATTGATGCTTTTATTTAATACTACATAGTTGTTGCAAGGATAATAGAAGGCTACCTATTTTGTGGCAGTCTTTAAGCGTGGCTTGAAATTTTCTTTTACATTTTCTTTCCCTTGGTGAAATGTTAGGTGTTCCTTTACAATGCACACATGTTTGGTTCGACAGGAATGCCATGCACATATTTTTAAAGGAATTTTCCATTTATTAATGGTGTTACTTATTGCCTTTATTTTGAGTCTATGCATCTTCATTTCTAAAGAAAGAAACATGTTAAATTGGTTGATCTTAATAAAATAAAGATTATCGTATTCAAGTTTGTAAGTGCATTGATAACATTTTTATAAATATTATACTCTTATTTTGCAGGTTAACCACTCATTTATTGTGATAAGGAATTTGGATGGTGTGTTATGGACTACAATATTTGGTATTAAGGAAACCATATTGAAATTAAATTCCACTAAAAGTTCCAAAACATATAAAGGTCCAATTAATGTATGCTCTAAGAAGACATTTGTGGAATATGTGAAACACCACTGTTCTGATTGGATGTTTCACATTAAAAATCATATTTTTAAAAAGTACACAAAGAACGAAGATCGTTACAAGAATGGTCCTTCCTTCATTTCTACACCCTTTTGGAAAAGGATGGTGGATAAATTGATGGATGGCGAATAAGGGGTGAGTATAAATGAAATACATGTCATAAATTTTCTCTATCTCTCTTGCACTCTCTCTAACCATTATTTGTGGTTTACATTTTTCACAATTGTTATATTATTTTAATTTATATTTAATTTTGATAGTGGTTTAAGTAATCATTTTTTTTTTTTTTTTTGAGAAGGAAAAATGGGAGCCTTTATGGTTATATTACACCCTCGGGCAGGGAGCCAGGTGGAGGCCACCATAGCTGAAGGGCCGACCCACACCTGTGTGGGAGTCACCTCACATTTTGTGAGTACACCTCACCTATGTGGGAGTCACCTCATAGTAATATGTGTACTTATTTATTGAAGCATTGATACAAATACAAATTCACTTTAATTGTTTCATTTTAACTCATGTTTAATGGCTTTTTTTTTTTTTTTTTTTTTTTTTTTTTTTTTTTTTTTTTTTTTTAAGGATGGTACTAGCATAGATGAAGAGGGCAACTCAAACAATAACATGGAGGTCGAAAGCAACTTGGAGGGTGACCTAGAGGAAAACTAATATAGATCTTTTCATAATTCTATTTGTTTAAAACAATATTTTTATGTCATGGTTTAATTTCAGGATTTCTTTATATATTCTATATTTTAAAGTTTGAACTTATAAGAATTTTTATTTTAAAATGGATCAATTTTTAGTAATCATTGTACTATTGTAATTGGATAGTTAAACAAAAATGATATAAAATAAATTATAAATAATAAAATATTTAAAATATTATATAAAATATTATCACTGACATAAAAATTTGGTCATAAATAACTTTATAGTGACGACAAAGTCCCTCGCAATTTATAGAATATGGATGTCACTTAACCCCTTGCAAAAAAGTTTTAAGTGATATCCTAACGTCGTTACTATTATTTCTAACTAATTGTGAGGGGTCAAAAGCCCTCACAAATAAATTTTAGCGACGACACTATTTGTCTCTAAAAAGTATGTCGTCAATTTGGAATTTGCAAATAATTAATTGTGAGGGTATGAAGGTCCTCACAAATAGTTGTTAACGATGACAGCTTCCCCTCGCTAAAAATAAATCGTCGACTTTTCTCTTCGTTTGGTAATATATTTGTGAGGGTAAATTTGTACAATAACGATGGTTGATTGCCCTCGTAAATTATCTATGTAAGGACTCAAATTGTTTTTGGACCCAAACAATAACATTTGTAGAGCAGGGGTAGAAGGGCTAAGCACCAGCAAAGCGAACTATGGTCGGCGTGAGATTCATAGGACTAATACTAAAGGAATTTGACTAAGTATTTAAGAGGATAATATCAGTGATTTTTGGTAAGTGTTTATGAAGAAAATTCGTCATCGGCTCAGTTCTAGAATCACTTTTCTTCAGAACTAACAAAGACAAGGGTTGTCCTCGAACTCCCTAAAAACCCATTCTCTCTTTCTATTCAAGAGAGAGAGAGAGAGAGAGAGAGAGAGAGAGAGAGAGAGAGAGATCTTTTCTACGTTGGAGGTTCTACTTATTATATAGTCTCATTTAGTTGATCTCTACCGTCCACTTGTCGGTCATTTGAACTTATATCTGAGGGCTTGTCCCACTAGTCACCTCTGCAGGCTTTCTATTAGTTGGAGTAACCAAGACTGCACTGTTAACCGGTTAATTCATTATTAATGCGGTCAGAGTGTTGGTGGCAGGCATTTAATAAGCGAGTGACAACTTCCATCAATCAATGTCGGCTATCCGAGGATGTGGGCATCCTCGGCGAGGTCCCTTGACAACTTGGGCTTCGTCCGCTTATCCTCGGATTCTGCCTCTCCTCCGCATGGACCTTGGGCCCGATGTGGAGTGGGCCGGGGTTGTTAAATATTTGAAGCTCCACAATAGCCCCTCAAAATTCTACTGCCCGACCTCTCGGGCGGGGAGGAGGATTTTAACGTTCTCGGGCCTATTATCTTGGCCTGTCGAACCTTGCCTTTCTACCAGTGTCACCATCCTTTCAACCGCCCCTACAACATTTTTTAGCACAAAGGGCCCGACCGAGGAGTTTTTCCTTGTTTCTGTAAGTCTTCTTTTCTTTTTAGTCTATACTTCTACGGCTGAGTTCCTTGTTAGTTCTTCTAGGATGGGTAGGTTTAAGTCGTCGTGCTTTAGCGCTCAGTTTTTCTTGGTTTTCGTCCCTAGTAGGACTCATTACTTAGCATCAAAGGGGTTGGCTTCGCCGTAGGTTTGGGCCCATGGTCAGTACAAAACCCTGGTTCTGCCCAGTGCTTATATCGTCCTATAGTGACGTGTTTCCACATAGGTTTGAGTCCGAAGACCATGCAAGACCTTGGCTTTTCCTAGCACTTAGTATTTCATAAGGAAATGGTCTTTCTGTTGGCCTGAGTCCTTGGACCACGCAATGCCTAAGTTTTGTCTAACACTTATCTTCGTCTGAAGTAACTGGTTTCCCCAGACGCTTGAGTCCGCGGACCGTGCACAGCCTCGGTTCTATCCAGTACCTAGTTTTCTGATTTTAAGTAGTTAGTTTCCCCAGAGGCTTGAGTCCGAGGGCCATGCAAGGCCTAGGTTCTGTCTAACATTTAGTTTTTGGTCTGAAGTAGCTGGTTTCCTCAGAAGCTTGAGTCTGAAGACCATACAAGGCCTTAATTCTGTTCAGTACCTAGTTTTCTGATTTTAAGTAGTTAGTTTTCCCAAAGGATGGTGTCCGAGGACCATACAATGCCTAGGTTCTGTCTAACACTTAGTTTTTGGTCTGAAGTAGTTGGTTTCCCCAGAGGCTTGAGTCCGAGGACCATGCAAGGCCTTGGTTCTGTCTAGTACCTAGTTTTCTGATTTTAAGTAGTTAGTTTCCCCAGAGGCTGGTGTCCGAGGACCATACAATGCCTAGGTTCTGTCTAACACTTAGTTTTTGGTTTGAAGTAGCTGGTTTCCCCAGAGGCTTGAGTCCGAAGACCATGCAAGGCCTTGGTTCTGTCCAGTACCTAGTTTTTTGATTTTAAGTAGTTAGTTTCCCCAGAGGCTGGTGTTTGAGGACCATACAATGCCTAGGTTCTGTCTAACACTTAGTTTTTAGTCTGAAGTAGCTGGTTTTCCCAAAGGCTTGAGTCCGAGGACCATGTAAGGCCTTGGTTCTGTCCAGTACCTAGTTTTCTGATTTTAAGTAGTTAGTTTCCCCAGAGGCTGGTGTCCGAGGACCATACAATGCCTAGGTTCTGTCTAACATTTAGTTTTTGGTCTGAAATAGCTGGTTTCCCTAGAGGTTTGAGTCCGAGGACCATGCAAGGCCTTGATTCTATCCAGTACCTAGTTTTCTGATTTGCTCCGTCGAGAAAGGGACCCTGCTCTGGTCTGGCCTCTCCGTTTGGTGTGCCTCTTCTGATTACAAGGCATCCCTTGGGCTGTTCAAGTAACGCGTTTTGACGCTTCGGTGCCTCCTCGTTAATGAGGCGCCTCCTTATTAATGTCCTTGCGGATTTACGAGGATCTAACGGCGGATAAGCCCCTTGAAAATTGGGCGGAGTTATTGCCTCTAGTAATCTTTCCCTAGGATTTAATGCGGGTTGGCTCTCACCAATTTTTCACCTTCTATATAAGGTGTTTATGGGACAACCTTTTCTTCGCACTCCACAAAACTTTCGTGTTCAACCTTCATAAACACATTGTTCAGGGGTTCTGCAAAAATAGCAGTTTGAGCCCCACAAAATGAATTGGCCCTTGGAAATGGCAGTTTCAAGGAGGCCTAGCCCCTTTCAGGAGTCGAGGATGGCACCCCGATCCTGGACGTCATGTTGGGGTTGGGGCAGGAAAAAGCCGAAGATTCTTCTTCTTTTCAACCTAACCAGAGGTGGAACCCTCCTTGTTGCTTGGAGGGCGATGTAGAAAAGACGTAACCTCCTTCCCTTGGATTTGGGTCTGTCAACCCTCCAAGCTGGCAGTGATGGGGTTGGGAGGGAAACCAGGCGGAACCAAGAGGTGGAACCGTCCGGTACCGCGGCCTCTTCTTCCCTCAACGTTGCCTTCCTTCCTTCATTTCCTCTTCTCTTGCTCCTCAACCAGTCTTCCTTCCTTCTTTTCCTCTTCTCTTGCTCCTCAACCAGCCTTCCTTCCCTCTTTTCCTCTTCTCTTGCTCCTCAACCAGCCTTGTTAGGCGTCTTTCTTTGTAGTTAGCTTTAGAACAAGCCCCACGGGCATCAATTGTAAGATGTAACTTTTTCTTTATATATTAATAAAGAAGTAGACCCATTTCATCTCTTTTATTTTTTGCATATTCTTGTTTCTTGTGATTGTTGCCTTCTGAGTGAATGTTGTTGCTGCACACTGTATTGTTTTTGTTTTTTTTTTTTTTTTAGAAGTGTTGCTCTTAATCTTTTCACACTAACCATCACACTTGCTAGTGCACAAGTCCTCCTCACAGACGGCGCCAATTGTAAGGACTCAAATTTTTTTTGGACCCAAACAATAACATCTGTAGAGCAGGGGTAGAAGGGCTAAGCACCAGTAAAGCAAACTATGGTCGGCGTGAGATTCATAGGACTAATACTAAAGGAATTTGACTAAGTATTTAAGAGGATAATATCAGTGATTTTTGGTAAGTGTTTATGAAGAAAATTCATCCTCGGCTCAGTCCGAGGATCACTTTTCTTCAGAACTGACAAAGACAAGGGTTATCCTCGGACTCCTTGAAAACCCCTTCTCTCTTTCTATTCAAGAGAGAGAGAGAGAGAGAGATCTTTTCTTCGTTGGAGGTTCTACTTATTATATAGTCTCATTTAGTTGATCTCTGCCGCTCACTTGTCGGTCATTTGAACTTATATCTGAGGGCTTGTCCCATTAGTCACCTCTGCAGGCTTTCTATTAGTTGGAGTAACCAAGACTGCACTGTTAACTGGTCAATTCATTATTAATACGGTCAGAGTGTTGGTGGCAGGCATTTAATAAGCGAGTGACAACTTCCATCAATCAATGTCGGCTATCCGAGGACGTGTGCATCCTCGGCGAGGTCCTTTGACGACTTGAGCTTCGTCCGCTTATCCTCGGATTCTGCCACTCCTCCGCATGGACCTTGGGCCCGATGTGGAGTGGGCCGGGATTGTTAAATATTTGAGGCCCCGCAATAGCCCCTCAAAATTCTGCTGTCCGACCTCTCGGGCGGGGAGGAGGATTTTGACGTTCTCGAGCCTATTATCCTGGCTTGTCGAATCTTGCCTTTCTGCTAGTGTCAGCATCCTTTTAACCGCCCCTGCAACATTTTTTAGCACAAAGGGCCCGACCGAGGAGTTTTTCCTTTTTTCTGTAAGTCTCTTTTCTTTCTAGTCTATACTTCTCCGCCTGAGTTCCTTGTTAGTTCTTCTAGGATGGGTAGGTTTAAGTCGTCGTGCTTTAGCGCTCAGTTTTTCTTGGTTTTCGTCCCTAGCAGGGATCATTACTTAGCATCAAAGGGGTTGGCTTCGCCATAGGTTTGGGCCATGGTCAGTACAAAACCCTGGTTCTGCCTAGTGCTTATATCGTCCTATAGTGATTAGTTTCCACATAGGTTTGAGTCCGAAGACCATGCAAGACCTTGGCTTTTCCTAGCACTTAGTATTTCATGAGGAAATGGTCTTTCTATTGGCCTGAGTCCTTGGACCATGCAATGCTTAAGTTTTGTCTAACACTTGTTTTCGTCTGAAGTAACTGGTTTCTCCAGACGCTTGAGTCCGCGGACCGTGCACGGCCTTGATTCTGTCCAGTACCTAGTTTTCTGATTTTAAGTAGTTAGTTTCCCTAGAGGCTTGAGTCCGAGGGCCATGCAAGGCCTAGGTTTTGTCTAACATTTAGTTTTTGGTTTGAAGTAGCTGGTTTCCTCAGAGGCTTGAGTCCGAAGACCATGCAAGGCCTTGGTTCTATCCAGTACCTAGTTTTCTGATTTTAAGTAGTTAGTTTTCCCAGAGGCTGGTGTCTGAGGACCATACAATGCCTAGGTTCTGTCTAACACTTAGTTTTTGGTCTGAAGTAGCTGGTTTCCCCAGAGGCTTGAGTCCGAGGACCATGCAAGGCCTTGGTTTTGTCCAGTACCTAGTTTCTGATTTTATGTAGTTAGTTTCCCCAGAGGCTGGTGTCCGAGGACCATACAATGCCTAGGTTCTGTCTAACACTTAGTTTTTGGTCTGAAGTAGCTGGTTTCCCCAGAGGCTTGAGTCCGAAGACCATGCAAGGCCTTGGTTCTGTCCAGTACCTAGTTTTTTGATTTTAAGTAGTTAGTTTCCCCAGAGGCTGGTGTCTGAGGACCATACAATGCCTAGGTTCTGTCTAACACTTAGTTTTTGGTCTGAAGTAGCTGGTTTCCCCAAAGGCTTGAGTCCGATGACCATGCAAGGCCTTGATTCTGTCCAGTACCTAGTTTTCTGATTTTAAGTAGTTAGTTTTCTCAGAGGCTGGTGTCCGAGGACCATACAACGCCTAGGTTCTGTCTAACACTTAGTTTTTGGTCTGAAGTAGCTAGTTTCCCAGAGGCTTGAGTCCGAGGACCATGCAAGGCCTTGGTTCTGTCCAGTACCTAGTTTTCTGATTTGCTCTACCCAGGAGGGGACCCTGCTCTGGTCTGGCCTCTCCGTTTGGTGTGCCTCTTCTGATTACAAGGCATCCGTTGGGCTGTTCGAGTAATGCGTTTTGACGCTTCGGTGCCTTTTCGTTAATGAGGCACCTCCTCATTAATGTCCTTACTGATTTACGAGGATCTAATGGCGGATAAGCCCCTTGGAAATTGGGCGGAGTTATTGCCTTCGGTAATCTCTCCCTAGGATTTAATGCGGGTTGGCTCTCACCAATTTTTCGCCTTCTATATAAGGTGTTTCTAGGACAACTTTTTTCTTCACACTCCACAAACATTCGTGTTCAACCTTCATAAATACATTGTTCAGAGGTTCTACAAAAATAGCAGTTTGAGCCCCACAAAATGAATTGGCCCTTGGAAAGGGCGATTTCGAAGAGGCCTAGCCCCTTTCAGGAGTCGAGGATGGCACCCCGACTCTAGACGTCATGTTGGGGTTGGAGCAAGAGGAAGCTGAAGATTCTTCTTCTTTTCAACCTAACCAGAGGTGGAACCCTCTTTGCTGCTTAGAGGGGGATCCAGAAAAGACGTAACCTCCTTCCCTTAGATTTGGGTTTGTGAACCCTCCAAGCTAGCAGTGATGGGGTTGGGAGGGAAACCAGGCAGAACCAAGAGGTGGAACCGTCTGGTGCCGCGGCCTCTTCTTCCCTCAACGTTGCCTTCCTTCCTTCCTTTCCTCTTCTCTTGCTCCTCAACCAGTCTTCCTTTCTTCTTTTCCTCTTCTCTTGCTCCTCAACCAGCCTTGTTAGGCGTCTTTCTTTGTAGTTAGCTTTAGAACAAGCCCCACGGGCATCAATTGTAAGATGTAACTTTTTCTTCATATATTAATAAAGAAGTAGACCCATTTCATCTCTTTTATTTTTCGCATATTCTTGTTTCTTGTGATTGTTGCCTTATGAGTGAATGTTGTTGCTGCGCACTGTATTGTTTTTGTTTTTTTTTTTTTAGAAGTGTTGCTCTTAATCTTTTCACACCAACCATCGCACTTGCTAGTGCACAAGTCCTCCCCACAGACGACGCCAATTGTAAGGACTCAAATTGTTTTTGGACCCAAACAATAACATTTGTAGAGTAGGAGTAGAAGGGCTAAGCACCAGTAAAGCGAACTATGGTCGGCGTGAGATTCATAGGACTAATACTAAAGGAATTTGACTAAGTATTTAAGAGGATAATATCAGTGATTTTTGGTAAGTGTTTATGAAGAAAATTCGTCATCGGCTCAGTTCGAGGATCACTTTTCTTCAGAACTGACAAAGACAAGGGTTGTCATGGGACTCCCTAAAAACCCCTTCTCTCTTTCTATTCAAGAGAGAGAGAGAGAGAGAGAGAGAGAGAGAGAGGGGATCTTTTCTATGTTGGAGGTTCTACTTATTATATAGTCTCATTTAGTTGATCTCTGCCGTCCACTTGTCGGTCATCTGAACTTATATCTGAGGGCTCGTTCCATTAGTCACCTCTGCAGGCTTTCTATTAGTTGGAGTAACCAAGACTGCACTGTTAACCGGTCAATTCATTATTAATGCGATCAGAGTGTTGGTGGCAGGCATTTAATAAGCGAGTGACAACTTCCATCAATCAATGTCGGCTATCCGAGGACGTGGGCATCCTCGGCGAGGTCTCTTGACGACTTGGGCTTCATCCGCTTATCCTCGGATTCTGCCTCTCCTCTGCATGGACCTTGGGCCCGATGTGGAGTGGGCCGGGGTTGTTAAATATTTGAGGCCCCACAATCTATTTGCGAAGGTATGGTCACAAAATCTCTTTTAGCAACAAGAGCAAATACGACGGCCTTCGAGGGCCATATGCCCTCGCTAATAACCTTTTGCAACGATATTTGAATTTTTGCGAGGGCATTTTATCCTCGCTAGAAGACTCTTTTCTTGTTGTGGAATTGCTAGTCTTCTAAAATCACATTTCTTAGTTCTGGATTTTAACAACCCATAATACTGAAGTCGTTGATGAACAGCCAAGTTGCAAATATATAATAATAATATTTAATATTTTATGCCTAGATGAAAGTGAGATTTCAATATATAGTTGTCCAGAAAATTATGGACCAATTGTTGAATAGTCAAGCAGACTATTCAAGAAATATGAGTTGAATTTGATGGCTTTGATCATTTGAAAAGTTAAACTTGTTACATGCAAACTGTTTTACACTGCTTTACAAATACCCAAAAAAAAAAAAAAAAAAATTAAAACTATGACTTGAAATCATGATTTCATAGTTTTTATTGTTTTTTGGAATGTGTAATAACTAATAAACACTATATCTAAACTTCTGACTTTTCAAACACAAGAATTCATAGCATTATAATGAGAATAAAAGCCACATATATATATATATATATATATATATATATATATATATATATATATATATTTATTATCTTTCGTTAGGGTTTTTATTTTATTTTTAAGTTTAGTATGAGAAAATTCAAATGTTAAACATCAAAATATATCATTTGACCCAAAGATACAAGAAGCTCGTGTCAATCATTTTTTTTTTTTTTTTTTAATGTAGTATTTGTGGCATATATTCGTATGCAATAAGTTTTTTCCTTCAAAAAATGACCTAAAGTTAAATAGTTCATTGCACTCGTCAAAGATATTCCACACGTCATTGAGTGAACAATGTTCTCTATGCATAACCAAAGCATCCCCCGATCTGCCTCCTTCATCATCTTCCTTGTTATCAACCCAAAAACCAGAAAACATGTTAAGGCAAAGTATTACACAGAAAACCTCCATTTAAAAACATGAAAACTACTCACATATAAGACCGCCCACCACAATAACTCCCTCACTATGGACTTAGAAAATCCCAAAAAAAAAAAATTCAAAAGAAACCCCACTCACACATAACTGGTTCTGTCAAGCTAACCATAACAACAACAACAATAACATTGAGAGAGGTGGTATGCAAAAAAGGAGAAAGATCTAATAAAAAAGAATAGAGATAGAAAAGAAGCAACAAAGTGTAAGTAGGCAATAAGAACAAGTAACACAGAGACTACTTCCATCTTCTTTGATCAAGCATGTAACACTGATGAATTCTTTTTCGTTCCCTACAAGTATTGCTGTATTTGAATAATGCGCTTGTGCACAACCAGGGGCGGAGCTAGGATTTTTTGTTTAGGGGGGCCAAATTTTAGTACTAATATAGTAGTCACTAGTCAAGATAAATCATCACATACATGCACACATACACATATATAAACAGTTATATTTTAATACTAGAGTTGGTCATAGTTTATAAAATATATTGTGTATGTAGACGACTAAATTTCTAGTTTGAAATAAATCAAACAAGTAAAATAGTTTCATAAATGCAAATTTGTATTGATGAATGTGTAGTACAATTCTCTGAAATTACAAAAGAGTGATCCTCTGATTCGATCTCTTTGCAAGACTTATTGATTGGATTTGCGGTAATGTGATTTTGAAATTGAACACAAAATATCCTTCAATTTGGTTGAGGGATGGATCAAAGATTGTTGAAATGGAATTACAATATTGAATCTCTGGCTATGAGTTTGTTAGAAATCCTTTGTTCTTCACGTTCTTCGTGTTCTTCGTGTGTTCTTCATCTTTGAAGGTTTGTGGTGGAAGTTCTTTGGGCCTTTAGGGGCTTGAATCAGTAGAGCTTCACTGATTTGTGATTTGTTGATGTTTTTGGAGGCTTTTGAAATTAATTCCAGCAAACTTTAGGATCTAAGCAGATAATTTGGATGATTCTGCTTCAAATGTTCTTCGATTTTGGGGTTGAAGTTCTTGAAGGCTTTGAGGCTTGATTCCTGCAGAGCTTTTTGTACTTCTGAGTGCTTCTGAATCTTTACTGATGCTACTTGTGCTTCAGATGGCTTGGTGTCCTTTTAAATGTCTTAGGAAGGCTTCTATTTATAGGAATTTGGGGGTGGATGAGCGATACGTGGCAGAGTTTGATTGGTGACACATGTCATAGCCTGATTGGTCTGCTTATGTCATCGCTTACACGTGCTGGACGGATTATGTCATCGCTTACACGTGCTAGACAGATTATGTCATCGCTTACACGTGCGAGACTGCTTATGTCATCGCTTACATGTGCTGATGCGTGGTTGGTTTTTGCATGACACTTGGCAAATTTCTGTTAGTTTCTGAGTAGTGATAGCAAAACCTCGCAGCAATACGTTGCGCTTTGTAATTGGCTGTATTTTGTGGATTTGGTAGTGTGACATTTCAACTTGTGATTGGTTAGGAATTTTCCCTCTCTACAAATGCCCCCTCGAGATTTAAAAATTGGCATGATTGTTAAAAACATATAGAACATGTAATTCAACGGTGAGATTTTCAAAATATGAATTCTATAACAAGTTATTGGGTGGTGTAACATTACTTAGAGTTACACCAGGTATAACTTGAACCCAACCCATAATATATTTTGTAAATAGGTATAATATCACTCCTAAAAGGGTAAAACTTTGCATGACAAAGCATATAACTTACTGTTGACAATGCGGACTATTTGGTGAAGCAGTTTTCAAACTATAATTCTTTAAAGTACAATTTTTTTTTTTTAAACACTTTTCAAAAAATTTATAAATAAGTTTTGCTGAACGGGATGATAGCATTATATGGATATATATATATATATATATATATATATATATTATGTATCTCCCATTTGCATACACTATCATATAAAGTTTTTAAAATCTCTTTTTAGCTTCTCAAGAAACAACCTTAAACTTTTCTAAATATTTTTTTGAGAAGAAATCTTTTCAAAATAGGTTTTTTGTCATTGCATCGAATATATTAATACATTAGAAGCAAATCTTTCAAAGAACGAATTTTATTCAAATAAATTGAAATGTATTATCATTGAGAGTATATTGAGCATATATACCCATAGGAACTTCTTTCAACTAAGCATTGTTGGTGGACATGTCTTGAAACCTAATTTACACAATGATTTTTATTAGTCATAATTGATAAATGATAGGCCATGTTCAATTACATCGCGTACTTACAGTATCAGATTTCTATATATTGGCTAATAACTTTGTTGAACTTACTTCTAGCTTAGGTATTTTTTTTCCAATATCCATTGGGGTCATCAAATACCAATACATAATTTAGCGATTAAAAAAATCATTCCATCTATAAATTATTAATAATTTACTTGTTTTAAATAAAGTTAACCCATGCACTTTTAGATTGAAAAGTAAATGACATTTGAATGATATATAATAATAATAAGAAAAATGTGAAAAAAAACGGTGGAATTGACAAAAGAATAATCTAGAATAAAGTTATGGAATGATGTGAGCGTAACTTCAAATCATACAAAGCAAAATACGTATTTGCAACTCCGCCTCAACCCATGCTAAAGGACCATAATTTGTTGCTCTAGTTCATCAAATTAAACCATATCAAGGATTTGGAAACACTAAATGGATCTTCAAGAGCCATGATATAATATTTAATGTTATTGTATTAAAGTGCACAAATGAAACATAATACCTCATGCCAAACTACAAATGACAAATATTAGAATCAAAGTTGCTTATTTTTAATACAAAGAGAAAAATTCATTAAAATTTCACAAAACTAATACTTGGGTGTGTTACAATATTCCTAACATTAAAGCTTGCCACAATCATATCGTGTATGACCAAGTCGGTCACGGAAAAAGATAATCAATAGCACAATGCATATGATTTTCATCACTAGCGATGAAGACTCAAGCAATGATCCAATAGTATAAACTTTGGTAGACAAGTGCACCGATCTCAGCCTCCTCTCTCTTACATATTGATCCATGGCTGCTTCTATTATATTCCTGTTTCTTTTTGGATCAGTCGCAGTCCTCACACACATCTCTTTTGCCAAGCATCGAGCAAGGACAACTGCATCTTCTAATGCAGCAGAGCCACCTTGTCCAAGAAATGGACCCATGACATGCATGGCATCTCCAGCAACTGTTACTGTGCTTTCCCTAAAGCTTTCAATTAATAACTAATAAGTCCCATGGGGCACGATATCTTGTGCCTGTTAAAGTCAAGGAAGTAAGTTCACTATTCTTTACCATCTCCACCATTTCATTTGGGAAGTCGGTTATTGACTCCATAGATGAATTTCTCATTAGCTCCGGGTCTTTTGAAACTGTTGAATCTGTTCAACAAATATTCCATACATAGAAACGTTAGATGATAAATAACTAGAAAGTGAAAGTTTAAGATGGTTTTTGTGTGCATGATTTTTACACTAAGAATTGACAATTATTACTAGAAGTATTAATTCACCCTCTAGCTAGAACTTGTAATAAAGTTCCTAACTGTTTTTAGCCATATTATAGACCACCCAAAACCTAAGAATCCTGTAGCCCAATCACAGGTAGAACCTCAAATTTTCACCTTCAAATACAAAAGTTCCATAGGTTGGGTGAATACATATGATGACACAAAAATATTCTTTTTTTCAACTGCATGTTAATGTAATCTATAATTACTGGTAAATTAAAAATAATGTAAGTAATAATAAGTTTATGCAACATGTAAAAGTTATAATACTCTAATCAAAACTTATCACTTTAGAAAGTCATGATATTCTATATATTATATATATGTAAAAGTTATCTTAAGTTGTTTTCTACTACTCTTCCATGAAGTTAGGGCTAAATATTGGATAGGAGTGCAGCTGAACTACAAACTGATAACCAAAGCAAACGTTAAGATACATAGCTATTATTTCAGAACAAGGACAATGTTATTTGTACACCTCTTATTTGCATTATTAACTGTTAAATTTTAATTCAAAATTAATGAATTTTATAGATTTGATTTGAGGTATGTCCATATAAACAAAAATATGGCAGAAGTTGCGCAAATAATTTTTTCTTCAAAGGAAAACCATGATGTAGTAGTTATTAATCTTTGGTATAAAATTCATATACTTTATAATGTTATTTATTTGCACATCTTCTGTGCACATCTCCTATATCGCCTTTGAATGTTCAATATGTGTGTAAAATACCCTTGAACGTTTAGACCCCAAATTACAAATTATCAATACAAGCTTATTATCAAACAATTAATATGTGGAACATGAATATAAGCCAAACACAGAATTGATAAATAATCTAAGCCAATTATAATCACATTCACAGCAGAAAATAAAAGGCAAAGATAAAAGAAGAGAGATGCAAACACAAAGACAACACGCGATATGTTATCGAAGAGGAAACCGAAGTCCTCAGCGTAAAACCTCTCCGCCGCCCTCCAAGCGGTCAATAATCCACTAGAAAATGTAGTTAGGATACATGAACAATAATAGACCCTCCAAGCCTAATCTACCCAAGTACCTAAGCCCTCCAAGCTTCCTGCTCCAACGAGGTTGCGCCGAACCTTTTTCTTTTTTAGCTTACCGGATTCCGCTATAACCCATAGCATCAACCAATAACCATTGGTTCCTTCCAAACTACTTCCCTTAGCACCAAAAAGCCTTCTCACAGACATGGGTGTGATGAGAAAAGGATTTGGTCAAAAACCTCTCAAGGATGTATCAATGGAGAGGAAGAGAGTAGAGGAATTTGAAGAGTCTCTTAGTGAAGATTGAGGATGAGGCAATCTTATTTTTCTCTAGGATTTCTCTCACAAAATTCTCTCTGGAAACTCTCTACATTTCGTGGGTATAAGGGTCTATATATAGTGGTGTGTGTTTGAAATACGAAGAGTCAATTTTTCCTAAACAGGGTTGATTGGCGGCTTGGCCTTGCGACTGGTCTAAGTCGCAAGTTCAAGCCGCGAGATAACGGCCTGGCCAGCCTAGGACTTTTGTCCTGTAGTGCGACAGCTGGCGTGACCCTTCACCTCCTCGCATGCTTCTCACGTGTGCAGCAGTTGGCGACTTCTTTGTTGCGAGTCAACCGCGAGTCCTAGCCGCGAGTCCCTACTTCTTTGTACATTGTTGAGCAATTCTTCACACTCTCTTCACATACTACCCTTACATGAATCCCACATAAATACAAGGTTATTAAGTGCTAAATTACAAGCAAATTGGCACGGAATAAAGCCAACAAGATGGTTGATAAATTTCAACCTTACAACCTTCATTTATTATTTTGATACAAAGCCCACAAAAAACAACTCGGAAAATAGTCGAGATTACCTTGTGGCGTCCTTGGACGAGCTATGAACCAGTAAACCAATTTGTCGTTGAGTGGAATTCTTCCTAGAAAAACATGGTCCTTATTTATTATGACGAATTCAGGGCTAAACCCATGCCCACTAGGGTAGTGAGTGAAGCCCCTCACATTACAAGTGCTAGAAACTCTTGGAGGTTTTAACCCCAGAAAATCAGCAATCACTGAATTCACTCCTTCACACCCTATCACAACCTACACTACAAGAATTTTGGTCTTTTGCAACCAATGTTTTAGTGACAACCAAAAAGTCATCACTATTAGGCACACATTAGTGACGATAATATATGGTCATCGCTAATAAGTGCATAGTAGCAATGACACAAAGGTAGTCGCTAATAAGTCATCGCTAACGCCATGGAGGGAATTTTATTTACTTTGGGAAAATGGAGGGAAACTTTTAGCAATGACAATAAATTTTGTAGCGATGACATTTACGTCACTAAAATAAGGTTTATTTTAACGACAACATCTATCGTCACTAATAATCATCTTTAGTAACGACCTTGTCTATTGTCGTAGATATGTGGCCAAAAAGATATAGTAACTATATTATATATATACTTTATTTATTAGCAATGACACATTGGTCGTCGCTATTAGAAGGCTATTAACGATGATATAATTTTTTGCCTCTGATAATCACCTTTTAGCAACGACACAACATGTTGTCACAAATATATATACCAAAATATAATGGAGGGAAAAAATTTCACTATCAAAAGTAGTGGGAATTATTAGAGGGAAGCAGCTTATATATTAGCAATGAATCAGGTCGTTGCTATACGGGATCTTTTAATGAAAACAAAGATTGTCGTCACTAATATGTGGCTAAAATAATTTTGATATATTTTTTATTTATCAAATCCTCCAAATGCCTCTTAAAATATTTAAAATGACACAAATTCCTTTAGTATATTTGAAATGATTAAAATACCATTAGCCTCATCAAAATGACCAAAATACCCCCAAAGTTAAATAATGACCAAAATAACCTTGAAACCTACAAAATAATTTAAAATTCTCAAATTCGTAGAGAGAGAGAGAGAAAGAGAGAAAAGGGAGGGCTTGTTGCTTCAGAATACTCTCAAACCATAATGTTACCCATTTGAAACTCGAAATCAATAAAATAACAAAAATCGAAAAGGTTCTGATTCCATTCAAAATACTGACAAACACCCATAATTATTAAAATGTAAATCGTATCGTGAATCAATTTTTGATTTTTCTGTATCATATGTCATAAGAAAGGTATTAGTCAATATTTACCAAACTAATAAATTCATTATAAATATTATGAATTTATAAATTCATAATATATTCAACTAATAATCAATTCAATCATTAGATATGCAATAAGATTTACCAAAAGTAACTAAATAAATCAAATTAAAATATATTTATAACATACATATTCAAATTAATTAAAATCAGAAGTGATAATACATGATATATGAGCCAAAATAATAAAAATTTTCATCATTTTGCCTAATCAACTTTACCTAAGTCAATGTTAACAAGATGTTCATCATATTTCAAAATTATTTCTTCATTGACATTTTCTATCAACAATTCCAATACCCAATAATCCACTAAAAACCTTCCCAAGAACCTAGTTTCACCAAGTCCAGTGGTCTCATAACCATCTATGAAGCTTGACCGGGTTTGACCAACTTTAACTAAACTTTGACCACGCCTTTCTCTAAATCCAACTGTTTGATTGTAACCATAATTTATGAAAATTAACCTTTTATTACACTCTTCAAATCCAACAGTTAGATTTCAAATCTAAGTATTATATGTGATGGACATATATTGTGTACCTGTATGGCTATGTTCTCTCAATCTGACCATCCAATTGGTCTTAAATTTCACCAACACCAATATGTCACCATACTCTTCAATCCCAATTATTAAGATTTGAAAATGAATTTCACCAAGTCTAGTGGTCTTAGGAACATCTATTAAGTTTGACCGGATTTGACCAACTTTAACTAAACTTTGACCGTACCTTTCTCCAAATCCAACTGTTTGATTGTGACCATAATTTATGAGAATTAACCTTTCATTACACTCTTCAAATCTGACGGTTAGATTTCAAATCTAAGTATGGTGCGTGATAGACATATGTTGTGTACTTGTATGACTATGTTCTCTCAATCTGACCATCCATTTGGTTTTAAATTTCACCAAAATCAATATGTCACCGTACTCTTCTATCTCAATTATCAAGATTTGAATTTGAATATCATCAAGTCCAGTGGTCTCGGGACCATCTATTAAGTTTGAATGGGTTTGACCAACTTTAACTAAACTTTGACCGTGCCTTTCTCTAAATCTAACCGTTTGATTGTGACCATAGTTCACTAGAATTGACCTTTCATTACACTCTTTGAATCCAACGGTTATATTTCAAATCTAAGTATGGTTGTGATGGACATGTTGTGTACCTGTACGTTTATGTTATCTCAATCTGACCATCCAATTGGTCTCAAATTTCACCAACACCAATATGTCACCATACTCTTCAATCTCAATGATCCAGATTTGAATATGAATTTCACCAAGTCCAGTAGTCTCGAGACTATTTGTTAAGTTTGACTGGGTTTGATCAACTTTAACTAAACTTTGACCGCATCTTTCCTTAAATCCAACCGTTTGATTGTAACCATAATTTACAAGAATTAAACTTTCATTGCACTTTTCAAATCCAATGGTTAGATTTCAAATCTAAGTATGGTGTGTTATGGACATGTGTTGTGTGCCTACATGGCTATGTTTTCTCAATCTGACCATCTAATTAGTCTTAAATTTCATCAACACCAATATGTCGTCATACTTTTCAATCCCAATAACCAAGATTTGAATATGAATTTCACCAAGTCCAATGGTCTCGGGACCATCCATTAAGTTTGACCGAGTTTGACCAACTTTAACTAAACTTTGACCACGCATTTCTCTAAATCCAACCATTTGATTGTAACTATAATTCACCAAAATTAACCTTTCTTTACACTCTTCAAATCCAACGGTTAGATTCCAAATCTAAGTATGGCGCGTGATGGAAGTGTGTTGTGTACCTATATCATATATCGTAAGATACACAAATACTTAATAAAATTATGGATATACATATATGAATGGTATATTCATTATAAAATCATAATATATTCAACTAATAACCAATTTAATCATCAACTATGTAATAATATTTAGAAAAACTAACTAAATAAATCAAATTAACATATATTTATAACATACATATTCAAATTGATTAAACCCAGAAGTGATAATACATGATGTATGAGCCAAAATAATAAAATTTGTCAATTCACAAATTATTATATCCCCACCAATAAAATTTATTAGCAAAAAAAAAAAAAAAAAAAAAAAAAAAACCTTATTGTGATGAAGCGTAATAGTTGTCACAATATTGTGTTTCTACGAAAGCAATGTAAATCTTTCATAATATATGGCCTATTGTGACAAACGAATGCCACAATAGATATAGTTTTGAGTAATGCTACCAAGGGAGTTAATTTCGTACCGGAAGCCGTACTAGTTTGGCCAAAGGAACGAGAAATTTTGATATTGTTTAATACCAGTGTACCATTTCGGATTTACTGCTATTATATATATATATAAAACCAAAATTCATATAATTTATTAAAAAGTTTAAATTTATAAATCTTTATCTCATTTAAAATGTTAATCTCTAGTTAAAATTTTAACTAGGTAATATTAATAATATTAGGGAATTGATGTTCCTACTTCTTTAATAACAATAATAATAATATCACAGTCAATAAAGTTTGACAGTGTTAACCCCAAAAAAAAAAAAGTTTGACAATACAAAAACTTTTTTCACTAAGTTAAAATACCATTTGAAACTTCTTTGAATTAGAAAAAAAAAAAAAAAAAATTTTGAAATCTCAAATTTTTATAACAATTCACGTGGGTGTGTCAAAAGGCACACTGCAACAAGTTACAAACAAAAAGCAAACCTCATTTACTTTTAGTTTTTTACCATTAAAAGTCACAACAAAATTATTTTATAATATTTTTACTCCACTAAATGCTATAGTTACAAATTATTTTATAACATTTTTACAAAATGTTGATGTAGCTAATTTTTTATTGGTTTTTTATCTAGACCTACGATTAATATTACTTTTTTATTTATCAATAATTACTTACCACATCAATAATTTGTAAATTTTTTTATAAAATAATTTATATTACTAGCATTATTATATAGTTTCTGTCAAAATAACTCATGAGATGTAGTTAAAAAAAAAATAAAAAAAAAAAAGAAGAAGAAGAAGAAGAAGAAGAAGAAGAAGAAGAAAGAGCACTACCTAACGTAACGAATCTGAAGTGCATCATCCCATATTTTTTTCAGTCACTCGGTTGTTTTCTCAGCCAGACTTATCTCTTTGGTTTGCTTTTCAGTTTTTCTTTCCTCATTAATTCTTCTTCACGTTTATCAAGTTTTGCTTTCCAAATTTTCACCAATTTGACATGAAGGTTTGCTAGAGGTCCTATTAGTAGGCCCTAGCCCCTAGGTATGACTTTTCTTCTTTATTTTTGTCAATAAATTAATTGATATATATAATATGATAAATTAATAAATATGTAAATTTTTCTTTCTTCTTTACTTCTTTATGTTTATTAAGTTGGTTTGTATTTTTTCTTTCTTTGCTTCTTCGTGTTTATCAGTTCATCAAGTTGGTTTGTTTTTCAATTTTTTACAGATTTGATATTAAGGTCTACTCCAAGTCCTACAAGTGGGCCCTAGGTATGACTTTTCTTCTCTGTTTTTGTCATTAAATTAATATAAATATATAATATGATAAATTAATAAATATGTAATATGATAAACCATAGCTACAGGTACTGCATTTCTTTATGCTAAGATTTAGAATCCCTTAAAAGTTAAAACACAATTGCATCCTAATATGTTTTCATTGATTCTTTTAAGTAAGGTTAAACATCTAATGGAAATTGAGTTGTTTTTTTATGTTTGATTTTTTTTAATATTATTTTCGTAATTAGGATATATTGAAATAGATTCTCAATACTTAAGAAATGCTTAAAGGATATAGTTTACTTGAACATATATGTTTTTTTATGTGCACCAAATGCCATATTGAAACAAATAATTGTTTGTTTTCAAAACAATTGTTTACTTTCGTAAATAAAAAAAAAAAAAAAAAAAAAAAAAAAAAAAACTATTTGTGTATTGTACATTACATATGGATTTATTCAATTTCCAAGTGTAAGAGTCTATTAGTTTGTAATGTTACATGTTTTATTTAATTATCATGTTCACAGTATTCACCAACTAGTTCTTTAATATTGATGTACTAAATATGCTAATAGTATAATGTTTAAATTTGATGGTAGCACTGTAGGCTATTGAAGTGATAACCATAGTGAATTCACAATATTTATCAACTAGTTCTTTAAAGAAAAATGCTAGTACCACAATTTATTGCAAAACTTTTGCCATAATTTATCAAATCGCAAGTTGTAAGTGGTAGGAAAAAACTTGTGAGCTCACACTACCACAACTCACAACTTGTGCGAGTTGTGGCAAAAATTGGACAATAAGTTGTGTTTCTAACATTGCTCTTTCTTTAATACTAATCTACTCAATATGCTATTAGAATAATGTTTAAATTTGATGTACTTCAATAGGCTGTTGAAGTGACAAATAAAGTGAATTCATAGGCTAAAAAAACATGCATTTAACTATATCCGTATATCTTCATTCAAACTGCAAACCACTTCCATTAAAATATTTCAATAATTTCCTTTGTGGCCAAAATGTACCAAGGGGATGAGTGAAGTAGTTTAATTTCTTATATCTTGGGGGGAACAAATAAAAAACATTGATCACTCGAAAAAAGTGGATTAGTTTTATTCTTTGACTCTTGAGATCTAAATGTAACCATTACCTATGTCATTCATCTCTCACAAAATTTCTATCTATTTTAGTATGAGTGTGTAGAACTAATGGAGAATTACTTTGAGCTTCTTGTCAATTTCTCCATTTATAGATAAAAATATGGTATAGAATCTTGTGGGGCCTCAAATACTTAATGTGGGGCCTCAAATACTTAACAACCCCGGCCCATTCTATATCGGGCTCAAGGTCCGTGCCGAGGAGAAACAGAGCCTGAGGATAAGCGTACGAAGCCCAAAAACATCAGAGGCCCTCGTCGAGGATACTCACGTCCTCGCCGAACCGACATTTATGGTGGGAAGCTGTCACTCACCCATTAAACGTATGCCACCAACACTTTGGCCGCTTTAATGGTGAAGTGACTAGCAAACCCAGATGCCTTGGTCACTTTAACTAACAGAAAGCCTGCAAAGGCAGCTAAGAACTAACAGAAAGCCTGCAAAGGCAGATGATGGGACAAACCCTTAGACACAGAGTTCGGATAACCGACAAGTGGACGGCAGAGGATTAACTAAACGAGGATATATAACAGATAGAACCGCTAAAGGAAAGAGGGGGGGGGATAAAAAAGGGCGTCTGAGAACGACCCTTGTGTTTGTCAGTTCTAAGAAAAGAGATCCTCGGACTGAGCCGAGGATGATCATGCTTCACAAACACTTAGCCAAAATCATTATAAAGATCCTCACAAACACTTAACCAAAGTCATGGTGATTATCCTCAAAAACACTTAATCAAACTCCTTTGCTATTATTCCTATGAATTTCATGTCATCCATTGCTTGCTTTGCTGGTGCCTAGCCTTTCTACCCACACTCTACAAATTTTATTGTTTAGAGTCCAATACAAATTGAGTCCTTACAAATCTAATTTTATATTATTTCTTACTTTTTCAAACATATTGAACTCATGTAATAATTGATTACACTTTTTTTTGTAGCATATTATGATCAATAAATAACTTAAATTGTATTTTGAATTATGTATTGTACATTATAGGGAAAAAAACACTAATTCTCTTTCTCTCTCTCTCTCTCTCTCTGGGATATTGGGACTCAACATGTCTATTGTCTTTCTATTATTCTTCAAAAGAAAGATTCTCCTATGATGCTAGACTGCTGTCTTTTTGGTTTGGGAAGTAGAAGAAAGAATTAGGCTTAATTTTTCTATTTATTTTTTGTTTAATTATCAATCTATTTGTGTCTCCATTTAAATTATTTTTCTTTAAATTCATGATATGCACTTTTAGATATATGATATTTTGTATGCATTAATGATTTTTTATTTGCTTTAAATTCTTTTACTTTAATTTCTTTACAATATTTTTCTCTGTCAACATATAGTAGTTGTTGTCATTTTTTTCCCCAAGAAAATGATGAAAACTCAACTTTGTTACATAGAGATGATGTGCCAGCAACATATTTAGGGCTTTAATAGCTGGTGATGATGTATATGTACAACTTGGTGAAAGTATGATCATCAATGATGACTTGTCTAATGAGGAATGTGATACAAACTCCAACCATGAAGAAGAAATATATAGTGATAATGATGTTTCCAGCTCAAATCAGGAAGAAGATTTATCTAACAATGATGAATCTATTGGAGATCTTGGGGATAAAGATTTGAGTTTTGAGACAGGTTAAGTTTTTTAAATAAATAAAGCTTTCATATCTTCTCATCTATGGTATTTTTGAAAAATAAAAATGTTAAAGTTTTACTTGGATGTTAAAACTATTTTGTACGCATTTTTGTCATCTACTTTAGTTGACTTTTACATTAGTGTGTATATATATATATATATATATATATTATTTCAGGTTAAAATGTCACATGCCTTGGGCTACTGATGATGTTGAAGGGAGATATATTTCATTGCAAGCTTGGAGTATATCTTCTTGAAAAATGTGTTATTATTTGATTCGTATTTGAGACAATAGATTTGAATTTAAATTATGTATATAATATTGAACTTGGGTATTGTTTTTCCTTATTAGTAGTTATTGATTAAGCAGTTGTTATGCTTCTATGAGTATTTGTGATGTGTGGAATTGTAGTTTATTATTTCTTATTATGTACATAGGATTGTGCTTTGTTATTTCCTAACAGGTACCCATGTAAAATTCAAAATGTAAATTTTAAAGAAAAAAAAAATGTAAAATATTATTAGTGACGACAATGTCATGGTTAATATTTTAACATATCATTAGCGACGACAAAAAATATCATCGCTAATATGCAATTTTTAGTGATGACATGTTTGTGGTCACTTATATATCATTACCAATGATGACAGCAAGCGTCGTCGCTAGTAATGACATATTAGCGACAACAAAAATGTCGTCGTCAATAATAATCTACTAGCGACGACAAAAAAGTTACTCACTACGAATGAGCTAGTAGCGACGACATTTCGTCTGGGGTTCTCGAGTTATTTATGACGACAATTGTCACTATTAGCGACGACTTTGTCGTCGTTAATAGTATTGTATTTGTGACGACTTTAATATCGTCACTAAAAAGCTTTTTTTGTTACCATTTTCGTTTAACGAAAGTTAGCGACGACATTTTTCGTCACCAATATAATTAGCGACGATATTTAAAACATTAGTGACAACTATATGCCGTCGCTAAAGATCAAATTTCTTGTAGTGCTACAGAAGTATAATTAAAAAATGTGAAAATGTGAACCTCTAATTAGTTTGCCATGCATAATTTTCCAACTATTACTTTTGATTAATGGAATTCATTAAGCATAAGGTCAAGCTAAAAGTTACTTTAGAATTATACCTTGGCTTTTATAACCCTCCCATCTTGAAGTTCTAGGATAGGATACGAAGTTATAGGATCCAATTTAACAGTGAATATTCTGCATCCGAAGCATACAGTCCAAATAGGTAGATCATTGGCTAAGGTTTCCATGAGAACACTTCTTTTTAAGCAACGAGCTTCTCTATATCTGTCCAAGACCAAGATGTTAACAAAGTCAGGGCGGAAAAAAAAAAAAAAAAACGAAAGTATATTGTTCCATGTCATTAATTGCCCATTTAAGAAAATGAACGTATATAACCCATGCAGTACTCCAACATTGTAGGCCAAATAGATTTTTGCAAAAACTCATCATGCAGACGTTAAAAGTTAGAAAATGCTAAAACTAGCTACTATTAGGATATTTGTTTTTTGTTTATTAAAAAAACCTACAAACTTATAAAATATGTTATCAGTATCACATCAATAATATAATAAACAATATTTTTTTTGTTTAAAAATTAAAATCTCATATATTAGTTTGTAAAATAATTGCAATATCACTCTTAAAACTTTGCACAACTAGCATATGACATAATATGCTAACAATATGTACCGTTTGTTGAAGTAGTTTCAAACTATACTCCTTCAAAGTACAACTTTTAAAACTCTAGTTTTCGAAAAAAAAAAAAAGTTGAAAAAAACGGTTGTTCCAAATAGGATGATTGCATTTATTATCCTCACTCTTGTTGAACTTGAACTTGCAAATTATGATAACTATTTGTGGGGCCAGTTGCTTAACAGAGAGTTCATAAAAAATGGGTTTGAGGCGCAACGACCCATTTCGAGGACACTCACCTGTCTGAGAACACTCATTTGTCCGAGGATGAGATTTATTTCTCAAACCAGCGTCCGAGGTGGATGCATCTGTTTTAATTGTCAGGGAACTTCACAGAATTACATGCAAACTAACTAATGAATATTGAACAAAGAAGGAACCGGGAAAGATAACAAATATCTCCTAAAAGTTGCTACCTCCACATTAAATGCTTCCCAGCTAACTCTCTGGCCGCATTAATGTGGAGGTGATACCTGAACAGTAACCAAGCAGCCTTATGACCATTAAGCGGAGGGTCCGGGAAGTTCTGGATGGGACAGAAAGAAGTTCTCAGAATGGAACTTACACGTGTACGGTGAAAGCAGAACGGAGAAGGTAGTATATAAGGTGAAATCGGAGTACACTAGAGGGACTTTTGGAGAAAAAGGAGAAAAGAAGAGAGAGAAAAAGAGAGATTACAGTAGACTTTAAAATATCCCAAAAAAACCTAGCCGAGAAGAAGAAAGGTGGTAGAAAACTAGTTTAAAGCTTTCTTTACTACAGAGTGATCATGTCATTTTTCTACCCATAAGGCTCAGCTCTTACGCCCGCTCTCTAAAAATTTTATTGTTTAGGGTCCATTACAATTTGAGTCCCTACACTATCATAAAGTGGTTTCTTAACTTTTTTTTTTTTTTTTTTTTTTTTTTTTTTTTTTTTTACTTTTCAACCTTATTAATCTTCCAAAAATTTTATTTTTGTGGGTTCCAGTTAGCTTAACTGGTAAAGTCTCTGATGGCTGTATAAGAGATTTGGGGTTCAATCCCCACCTACACCAAAAACTGATTGGTGTCTTGGTCTGAAGATAAAGAGCTATCATCAGGAGCAGACGTCATAAGTTGAAACTCTCTCTAAAAAAAAAAAAAAAATTATTTTTAAGTAGAAAATAATAATCCTCCCAAACTAGGTTGTTTTTCATTCTATCATATATATAGTATATTAATAGCAAATCATTCGAAGAGCCAATTTTATTTTATACAAAATTGAAATTTTATTCTAGTTAAATTTAAGTGTATATATGTTTGAAGATCATTCTTAGAGACTTGAACTCTAGCCCTTCCTCCTCACACCCAATAAGTACTTATATTTGTAGAGTGACCATCAAATCAAGGGTATTCAGTGGTCGTGCCACAATATTATTCAAAACAATTGAAATGTGTTTTGACTTTTGAATGAAAGAAAATAGAGCATACCCTGCCAATAGGAACTTTTTTCAGCGAAACATTGTTGGCAGACACGTCTCGAAACCTAATTTACACAAAGATTCTTAGTAGTCATAATTAATAAAAGATAAACTATGTTCAAATTACGTAATGCATTATTCATAGAAATTAAATTAAAAAAAAAAAAAAAAGTTCACATTGTGTATTCTACTATTCAAGTCAAAAAGTTACATTGTGTAACTTCTAATATATATATTTTGTGTAGATGTTGTTAAATCTAATGGTTCTTGGAATTCATAAAATTGATCCATTCCTCACTCTCGTAATCCCTCTATTATTTAACTATAATAATTGAATTCTATCCTTTAAAAAAAAAAAAAAAAAAACCTATTTGCAGACATGGACAATTGGGCAATGCTTACCCTGTAATAGGAATTGCAGTTTCTCTAAGCTTTGAGCCAACTCCAAGTTGGTCAAGTGCACGCCAACCATTTTTCTGTATGTCTATTGCGGCTCCTTTGTCTCGCAAAGTGTCAGCCCTTTCAAGAACCAAGCTGCTGAAGCCCTTCCTACACTCATTATCAAACCGATGAAAGCAATCAGCTTCAACAAATCACATTGGTTGAACAATTCAAATAAGCCCCGGCCCAAAGAAAATGCACTTTTGTCAAAGTACTGCTGACTTTATGTTTCAAAGTTTCTATAAGTCATCATCCAAAGGTGTCACACTGACATACTTCACTGTTGAAAATTGTGGTGCTCATTTTGGACTCTGGGATGCGGAAGTCTACACAAGGATAATGCTTATTTGTGGCTATAAAATTGAGCACATTTTCATAAATTGCCTGAAGATTGAAATACTACTTTTTTTTTTCTTATTTATTTATTTATTTATTACCGGAAAAGAGTTTACTTGTAATACTAATACGGCTGAACAACGCAAACTAAAACTCAAAAAACTATATTTTTTTTCTTCTTTTGGAAGAAAAACAATTTCTTAAAAAACCAAGTAAGAGAGACTGAGAGACTACAAAATCATAAACGAGGACTAATATAAGCCAATTGAGAAGAATTAATCCATCTACATAACGAGCACAACTGATTGAGGGCCCATTTGGGTAGCTTGTGGACTCAAATCCCACTTAGGATTTTTGTCATGCAAGTATTGCATTATTGTACACTTCAACATGTATTATGCATCTTTCTCAAAAAAAAACATGTATTATGCATATTATTAATGAGAGAAAGCTGTGGTTTTTATTTCTATTACTTTTAAATTCTTATTGTTTGTTCTAAAAGACGATAATTAATTTTGAATAAGTTATGAGTTATGAATCTATCCCCTTTGTCTACAATAATTTATAATCTATCCCCTTTGTCTATTCCTACTGGCCTTTGAAGCACAAAATTATGAGTTATGGCTTTGTCAGTAATTGTGTTAAATAATTTTTAAAAGATTAAATTGAAAAAATAAATTAATGAGACATAAAGTATTTTGAAAATTGGAATACGAAGAAAAAGAAGTGGGATCTTTCTGTTAAATACAATACCAATCTAAAAATATGCGATATTTTCATATTATGAATACATAATAGATTATGGATGCCTCTAGGCTGGATTTTAATTAAAACATAGGCTAATTAAAACTTAGCCAAGACTTAGGACCGAGCTTATTTATTTTAAATTGAAGCCCAATCTAAACTATCATATCTATTTTTCTTTGAGAGAGAGAGAGTAGGACTAGGTTATAGTCAGATTCAAATCCTATCAATGAGCCTTTCAAATCGTTTACAAACATGATTACTCATAGCGAACAACCAATGAAAATATAAGAAAAGAAAAAAAAAAAAGCATATTTATTATTCTCACTCTTGTTGAACTTGCAAATTACAATAATTATCATATAGTGGGTTCTTAACTTTTTTTTTTTTTTTTCTTCTACTTTTCTACCTTATTAATCTTCCAAAAATTTTATTTTTAAATAGAGAATAATAATCCTCCCAAACTAGGTTGTTTGTCATTCTATCACATATATAGTACATTAATAGCAAATCATTCGAATAGCGAATTTGATTTTATACAAAATTGAAATTTTATTCTAGTTAAATTTAAGTATATATATATTTGAAGTTCCTTCTTAGAGACTTAAACTCTAGCCCTTCCTCTCCACACCCCACAAGTACTTATACTTGTAGAGTGACCATCAAATCAAGGGTATTCAGTGGTCATTCCACAATATTATTCAAAACAATTGAAATGTGTTTTCAATGAAAGAAAATAGAGCATACCTGGCTAATAGGAACTTCTTTCAGCGAAACATTGTTGGCAGACACGTCTCGAAACCTAATTTACACAAAGATTCTTAGTAGTCATAATTAATAAAAGATAAACTATGTTCAAATTACGAAATGCATTATTCATAGAAATAAAAGATAAAAATAAAAATTCACATTGTGTATTCTACTATTCAAGTCAAAATGTTACATTGTGTAACTTCTAATATATATATTTTGTGTAGATGTTGTTAAATCTAATGGTTCTTGGAATTCATAAAATTGATCCATTCCTCACTCTCGTAATCCCTCTACTATTTAACTATAATAATTGAATTCTATCTTTTAATAAAAATAAAATAAAACCTATTTGCAGACATAGATAATTGGGCAATGCTTACCCTGTAATAGGAATTGCAGTTTCTCTAAGCTTTGAGCCAACTCCAAGTTGGTCAAGTGCGCGCCAACCATTTTTCTGTATGTCTATTGCGGCTCCTGTGTCTCGCAAAGTGTCAGCTCTTTCAAGAACCAAGCTGCTGATGCCCTTCCTACACTCATTATCAAACCGACGAAAGCAATCAGCTTCAACAAATCACATTGGTTGAACAATTCAATTAAGCCCAAAAGAAAATGCAGTTTTGTCAAGGTACTGCTGACTTTATGTTTCAAAGTTTCTATAAGTCATCATCCAAAGGTGTCACACTGACATACTTCACTGTTGAAAATTGTGGTGCTCATTTTGGACTCCGGGATGCTGAAGTCTACACAAAGATAATGCTTATTTTTGGCTATAAAATTGTGGCACATTTTCATAAATTGCCTGAAGATTGAAATACTACTTTTTTTTTCTTATTTATTTATTACCGGAAAGGAGTTTACTTGTAATACTCATACGGCTGAACAACGCAACCTAAAACTCAAAGAACTATTTTTTTTTTCTTTTTTTGGAAGAAAAAAAATTTATTAAAAAACCAAGTAAGAGAGATTGAGAGACTACAAAATCATAAACGTGGACTAATATAAGCCAATAGAAGAATTAATCCATTTACATAACGAGCACAACTAATTGAGGGCCCATTTGGGTAGCTTGTGGACTCAAATCCCATTTAGGATTTTTGTCACACAAGTATCGCATTATTGTACACTTCAACATGTATTATGCATATTATTAATGAGAGAAAGCTGTGGTTTTTTTTTTTATTACTTTTAGATTCTTATTGTTTGTTCTAAAAGATGATAATTAATTTTGAATAAGTTATGAGTTATGAATCTATCCCCTTTGTCTACAATAATTTATAATCTATCCCCTTTGTCTATTCCTACTGGCCTTTGAAGCACAAAATTATGAGTTATGACTTTGTCAGTAATTGTGTTAAATAATTTTTTAAAGATTAAATTGAAAAAATAAATTAATGAGACATAAAGTATTTTGAAAATTGGAATACGAAGAAAAAGAATTGGGATCTTTCTGTTAAATACAATACCAATCTAAAAATATGCGATATTTTCATATTATGAATAAATAGTAGATTATGGATGCCTCTAGGCTGGATTTTAATTAAAACATAGGCTAATTAATACTTAGGCAGGAGTTATTATCTAAAACACCCTTAGTAATTATTTGTCATTATTTTCAAACAAACAAAGAAGTAAGGGTAAATAAGTAAATTGATCTTCATACACTATCCCACGTTTAAGAAAAAGCAAAGAGTGGAGGAGGTCTAATGTTGACCAGCTAAGAGAGGAAGAGATATTTGTGACAATGTATGGTTGAGAAGACGGTATATCATGTTTCGAGTATATATGTCATCTTTCTCACAGCAGTTAGATTCCACACAGCAGTTGAGTTCCATATAGTTGTGGGACCCAGTTACTGGGAGAGAAATGTGTGAGATCCAGTTACTATGAGAGAGATGTGTGAGACCCAGCTATTGTAAGAGAGATAACAAACACACCCGAAACAAGATATAATTTTTTATGGTTAAGGGGAGCGGGGTACGTGGCTCTCCAAAAATATCTGGCTTCCTGCTTTTTATTTTATTTTATTATTATTATTATTTTTTGGGATTTACACTACCTACCCTGGAAATCTGGTCTATAAAAACAGCTTATTCCTTGTTTCTAAAATAATCAAGGTACACACGACAGTATGGGCTCATCAAAATGTCTCCTCATTTCCGTTCTCTTGCCTTTCTTCTTGTCAATATTTCATTTTCTGAATAGTTGCTCCTCTTTTTCAACTCAGCCATTGTGCAATGATTTTGAGAGTTTTGCCCTGTTGCAATTCAAGCAAAGCCTAAAAATAAATGTGAGTGCTTCTGGTGACCCAAAGATTTCATCGTGGAACTCTGGAGAGAGGAACGATTGCTGTTCATGGGATGGTGTCCTATGTGATGCAGGTACAGGTCACGTGATTGGCCTTGACCTCAGTAGCAGTCAATTGTACGGCTCCTTCAACTCCAGCAGTGGACTTTTCCATCTGGTGCACCTTCAAAAGCTCAATCTTGCTGGCAATGACTTCAATTATTCTCAAATTCCCCCAAGTATCAGGTACCTCTCAAACTTAACACATCTCAACCTCTCGCTGACAAATTTCACTAGTCAAATTCCACTAGAAATCTTTGAGCTCTCCAACTTGGTGTCCCTTGATCTCTCATTCAATCCACTGAAACTCCAAAAACCAGGTCTAAAAGGTCTATGTGAAAACTTAACCAGCCTCAAACATCTTTATCTCGATGAGGTGGACATATCTTCCCCGGTACCTCATACCATGGCAAACTTGTCTTCTTTGATGTCTCTTGGCCTGAGCGGTTGTGGACTATATGGTGAATTTCCCATAGAGATTTTCAAGTTAAGAAATCTTCAATTCCTCAGTGTGAAAGACAATCAAGATCTCAGAGGATATCTACCAGAATTTCATAGTAGCAGTCCACTTCGAATATTGAGACTTGCAGAAACGAGTTTCTTTGGTAAGCTTCCAGATTCAATTGGAAATCTACCATTTTTATATGAATTGGACATCAATGCTTGCAATTTCTCAGGTTTGATACCAACTTCAATTGGTAACCTTACCATTCTCAACAATTTGGAACTTTCATTTAATAATTTTTTTGGGCAGATCCCTTTTTCATTGGCCAACCTCACACAACTCAGTCAACTAGATCTTTCCTATAATAGTTTCGGTCCACAGACCTTGTCTTGGCTTGGTAAGCAAACAAAACTCACTCTTCTGGACTTAGAGAAAACCAATTCATATGGTGACATTCCATCTTCTCTTAAGAACCTGACCCAGCTTACCATTTTAATACTTAACAGAAATCAACTGACTGGTCAAATTCCATCTTGGCTTGTAAACCATACCCAATTAATTTTGTTGGAACTTGGGGGCAATAATTTGCATGGTTCTATTCCACAGTCAATTTCTAGACTAGTGAATCTCAGACACCTGGATCTAGGTAGAAATAATTTCAATGGCAGTGTCAAATTTGACTTGTTTTTAAACCTAAAAAATCTTACTCACCTCCGACTTTCAGAAGTCCATTTATCATCCCCCCTCACTTCCACCGTCAACGCCAGTACTCCAAAGCTTAAGTTTTTAGTGCTGGATGCATGTAACTTGACTGAGTTCCCAATTTTCTTGCGTTTCCAGCATGAATTGGAGTCTCTATGTCTTTCCAACAACGATATTCATGGTCAAATACCACAATGGATATTCAACATGGGTAAACAAACTCTCTTATTTTTGGATCTAAGTTTCAACTACCTTACAGGTTTTGAGTCTTTCAACCACACTTCACTTATTCTTCCATGGGCTAGTTTACTTATTTTGAGCCTTGATTCCAACAAGCTGAATGGGTCACTCCCAATTCCACCACCTTCCATTGTCGAATATAGTGCCAGAAGCAATACCCTGACTGGGAAAATCTCACCATTGTTTTGCAATCTCAGCTCAATTGAAATATTAGATCTCTCACACAACAACTGGAGTGGCATGCTACCACAATGCTTGGACAACTTGAGCAAATCCTTGTTAGTGTTGAGCTTACAGAACAATGATTTCCGTGGAATACTTCCTACAACATGCATGGAAGGAAGTACATTGAAAGCGATGGATGTAAGCTATAATCAACTTGAAGGGCAGATACCAAGATCATTATCCAATTGCACAATGTTGGAGATTCTTCTTCTTAGTAACAATCAGTTCAATGACATTTTTCCCTCTTGGTTGGGGAAGCTTCCAATTTTGAAGGTTCTAAGTCTACGATCTAATGGGTTCCATAGTCCAATTGGGAAACCTAAAAGCAATTTTGAGTTCCCTAAGTTGCACATCATTGATCTCTCTGACAACAAATTCAAAGGTAATTTGCCATATGAGTACTTCCAATGTTGGAACTCCATGAAAGTTGCAAGCTTGACTTATGGTGAGGTTGACAACCTGCTCACATATAAGTTCACAGGGGCAAACCCGATATATTTGATTGGTTTCACTACGATCACATCACAACATTTTGAATGGTATAGGTACTTTAATTTTTCTCTGGAATTAACAAATAAAGGCATCGAGACCGTGTATGAAAAGATCCAAGATACTCTTATAGTTGTTGATCTCTCGAACAATAGATTTGAAGGAGAAATTTCAGAAGTCATCGGAACTTTGAAGGGGCTTCATTTGCTCAATTTATCCAACAACTGTCTCACTGGTCATATTCCTTCATCGTTGGGGAACTTGACGGAGCTTGAGTCTTTGGACTTTTCTCAAAACAATCTCTCAAGAGAGATTCCTCAACAATTATTGCAACTCACATTCCTTGCATTCTTCAATGTCTCAAATAACCACCTCATGGGTCCTATTCCACAAGGTCAACAATTTGCTACATTTCAAAGTAATTCATATTTGGGAAACACGGGTTTGTGTGGAAGCCCTTTAACCAAGAATTGCAAAAGTAATGGGACATCAACACAACTACTGCCGAATCCCAAACAAGGCGAAGGTTCAAATTTCCCAAGTAAATTTGACTGGGTAGTTATAATGATGGGATATGGAAGTGGGTTAGTAGTTGGATTCATTACTGGGAATAACTTGAACATAAGAAAGTTAGAGTGGGTTGTCAAGAATTTAAGAAGAAGACAGTAAAAATTATTGAAGAGGGGGGAAAATGAAAGGATGTACAACAGTTGTATTTGATTCACCAAGCTTTTCGTCATAAATTTCCGCACATGAGGTTGTTCTTCATTTTAGTAGATACATATCTAGAAAAATCTAGCGTACATCTATAATAATGTACTACGTTGTTAAATATTTTGGCATTGTACTTTTTTTTATTGTATTTTTTTTTCTATTATTTTGTATAATTTGATAGTTACATTATGCAAGGGGGAATTTGAACCTTGAAGGAGGGGTTTGAGTTACATGCCTCTTGGTGGCATTAAAGTATTGCATGTTTAATATTTATAGAGAAAATTACACTTTATCACCCCAAATTATACTTCCAATTGCACTTTGTATACTAAATTTTTAGAATGCATGGTTTGCACATTAGTCTTCGACAGGACTTCGAATCTGCCTTCACGGTCTTCAATCAAGAAGTTGGACTTTGAAAATTATGGAGGTCTTGCGTCATAAAATCTTTAAGACTTTATGGGCTTGGGAAACAGTTAGATCTTTAGATAATATGGTCTAGCGCTATCTATGATCAAATTCATCTATCCATTTTTGAAGCCAAGAGATTCATGGTTGATCTGGAATGAATAAAAATTTTATTTTTATTTATTTATTTTTTTTTTTTTGCGGTATGTATGGATGCTATATATGTCTTCATTATCTTATAAATAGATGAACTTTAATCAAATATCAATAGATAGAGTGAAAGACAAACAATAGTACTAGATTTGTAGTGCTATATCTATTTTGATTATATTCTTTTTTATTTCTATTTTGTAAACTATGCAAAAGCTATGTTATTCTAAAAAAAGTTGATTTGCATGTGACTCTGTGGCTTCCCAAATATTTGAGTTTAATGGAATGCAATTTACTTTTATTTTTTTTTTTTTTTGAGAATACTAAATATTTTTAACACGCACACACAAGGAGAGGGGAGGTCTTAAAGAAACTTACAGTGGTGTATATCCAAAAGGGTCTAATTCTTGAACATATAACACATGCTTTAAACCTCTTTAACTCCAATTTACTTTCTTAAGTCTAAAAGTAAAAGTACCTTCACAATGACTTCAATACTATCATAGTATTTTTATTTTTATTTTTTGTGTAAGGTTCTATTACTCTTTTAACTATTTTGGCGGTTAGCAATCACATAAAATTTATTGAACAAATACACAAGCTTCAAATTGGAATAAATGAAAATTTTTTATGATGCTCATTATTTTATCTTTATCTCTTAAAATGTAACTGCATGTATAAATAATCCCACAATAAATCATTGGCCTCTTCACATGCCTGCTCATTAGTTTTTTTTTTGGAAGTTTGAGCTACAATTTTCTAAACTAAAACTATGGCTTTTCTTTTTATCATAAATTTTGATCTCCTATAAAAGAATATATAAAAGTTCAATATTGAGAAAAATAATAAGAGCCTTTGAGCATGGCCTACCTGCGAGTGATTAGAAGTCAAAGGAATTTTTCCATCCAAATGAAAGGTCATCTTTGAGCATGTGCACATCGTTATGTGTCATTAGTTCAAGAAGCATTAAGTTTTATTAATTTTTTTTTAGGTACAATTTCATTAATTTTTTAAAACTTGGTTTCTAATTATACTATTTTTCAAAAAACAAAACAATTTCCAATTTAATTTTAAGCAACTTGAAAAATGGACAATAATTATAGAATACTAGCCTCTATGCCCGTGCATATTATCTAAAACACCCTTAATAATTATTTGTCATTATTTTCAAACAAACAAACAAACAAGTGAGGGTATATAAGTAAATTGATCTTCATATACTATCCCACGTTTGAATACAAATACACATTTGAATTCCTACTATCCCATGTTTAACTCCCATAATACTCTTTCACTCACAAATTTTAAAAAACTCTATATAAAAGTTTAAAAGCAAAAGACTAGCTTATAAATCAGTGCGAAACATATACACTTACATAGGGTGAAGAGTCAAAACTCACGTTGCACCACCTGATAATTTTGAGCTGGATTTTAAAATAAAAAAAATTATTAGGGCATTAGATAAAATGTTCTAAGACTCAAAGACGGAGGAGGGTTATAGAAAACTCTTTTTTTTTTTTTTTAAAGAACCATCATTGTTAAAACAAAACTGAGCTAAAAGGAGAAAGGACAGAGTCTATGATTGAAAAGATGGGATCATGTCAAGGGAACACATGATCAAAGCAAACGCCTTATTTGACATCATTTCATGATTTTAGTGTTTCAAAATTTTGTGTTTGCAAATTAGGTCCGGTTAATGTGTGCCCTTAAAGCACACATTAAACCTTCCACTTTTAGAAATATTTTTTTGGAAATTGAAAAAGTTATCAATATTTTTTCAATTTTCGAGAAAATTTTTTCCATAAATGAAAATTATTGTGTGCCCTTAATACATACATTAGCAAAATCCTTGCAAATTTTATCTTGAGCTGAAACAACTATTTTGGGACATAATAAATGAATTATTGGAATTAAACTTTTTTTT